>ML777082.1:2129295-2144083 GCA_009831015.1 Picea engelmannii
GTCAGGTTCTCCCTCCAAGTTCTGAAATTGATAAGTAACTACCCCTATCTTTTCAGCAACCTAGAAAGGTCCAAGCCATAGGTTCTGAAACTTAGAATGCTTCCCTTTTGGTTCCTTCACTCTGTCCCATTTTAGTACCAATTCTCCCACCTCAAAACTCTTTTCTTTGGCCTTATTCTTATCGAACCATCATTTCACTATATGTTGGTGAGCTAGGAATTTTGACTTAGCCTTCTCTCTCTCTTCTTCCAACATGATTAGAGTATTGATTCTTCATTGCATGGTCGATGAGGGTTCCTCGTTGGAATCTTGGGCCAATTGAAGAGATGGCAGATATAGCCCATTTGGGAGGATGGCTTCTTGCTCATAGACCAGAAAATACAGGGAGTTTCCTATGGATTCTTTGGGTGTGACCCTATCGGCCCATAGGGCATTATGAATTTGATTATGCCAATTTCTTTGGTTATCTGTAACTATATTCTTTAATATCCTTACCAGAATTTTGTTAGTCGACTCTGCCACACCATTTCCCTAAGGGTAATAATTTGCAAAGTACTTGATTATGATTCCTTTGTCCAGAGAAAATTTTGTCAATAGTGTAGAGGAGAAGTAAGATGCATTATCAAATACTAGAGAAGAGGGGAGACCAAACCTTGTGATTAGTTGTTGTTATATGAATTGGATCACTACCTTCTCGTTTACATGAGTCAAAGGGATGGCCTCCGCCCATTTTGTGAAATAGTTGGTGGCAGTAAGAATGTACTTGTGCAGCTTAGAAGAGGTGGGCGTAATTTCTCCTATGATATCTAACCCCCACTACTCAAAGGTTCTCGAACCAGTCACAAGATGAAGTGGGACTGCTGCCCTTTTCTCCTTTCCAATGCTTATTTGACAAGTCTTATAGTTTCTAGCATAAGTATGCACATCTTTGAACAAGGTGGGCCAGTAATAGCAGGCCCTCCGAATCTTATGAGCGGTGGTATTTCTAGCAAAATGTCCTTCAGCGGGGCCATCATGAAGTTCTTTTAGAAACCTATCGGAATCTTCATGTTCGAGGCACCTCAACAATACCCCATCATAGTTGATTTGGAAAAGCACCGAATTTATAAGATGATATTGTGCAGACTTTAACCTGAGGGCTCTTCTCTCTCTTGGGTTGAGGATTTTGGGACAAGTTCCGTGATGTAGTAGGTAAGCCAAGTCCTTGTACCAGGAATCTCATCCGGGGGGATGTATGCTACTTATCCACACCATAGAGCTATTTCATTCTCCCATCCAGAGTCTTCATTTACTTGATTTTGGGCTTCAGCTGCGAGCTTCCACAAACCTTGTCCTTTTACCATATTGGCAGGTTTTATGTCTAGATCAAATTCTTGGACTACTTCCATCTAGTTCCCTCTTCTTTCTTCCATTTCTTGTTGGGTGAACAAATATTAGACTGCAAGGTGTGGTACAATCACCTTAGTGTGATTCTTGAGGATGTAGGACCTGAAATGATTTACTGCCTTATAGACTGCATAGGCCTGCTTGTCTATGGAAGGATAGTTGAGCTTATCTCCTTGAAGGTTAGTGCTCATAAATGATACTAGGGATTTGTTGTTGTCATCATCCTTCTAAGTGAAAACTGCAACCAACGACTGGTCAAAAGCAAAGGTATATAGATTAAAGCCTCTATTGAAATCGAGACTTCGCAACACCAGAGCCCGGGATATGGCAGCTTTGATTTTGTTGAAAGTGTTTTTTTGTTTATCATCCCACTTAAATTTGGCATCTTTTTGAATCATATTTTGTAAGGGTTCGATAATTTCGGCAAAGTTGGGAGTGAACTTCCTCACGAAATTGATTTTTCTCGAAGAAAGACTGCATGGCTTTCTTGTTATGAGGTAACAGAAGTTGTGTTATGGCCTTAATCCTTTTGGGGTCTATGTGAATCCCTTCTTGAGATATAATATGACCTAACAACTTCCCTTCTTCAACCCCTAAGATATTTTTCTTAGGATTTAACGATATACCGTATTTCCTACATCTTTCGAAAATCTGAGTTAAGTGTTGGATGTGCTCCCTCCCATCCTTCGAATACACAATCATGTCATCTAAATATACTACTACACACTTGTTTATAAGCCCTCAGAATTCCACGTCCATGACCCTCTAGAAGGTTTCTCCTGCATTAATTAAGCTGAAAGACATGCGTTTATAAGTGAAGGTTCTCCATTTGGTTTGGAAGGTGGTTTTCAATCGGTCTTCCTTCGAAACCAACACTTGATTGTATCTTGAGAAACCATCGCACAAAGAAAACATCTTCGAGCATGAAACGGTCTATAGGAGTTGTTCCATCGGTGGGACATGATAATTGTCCTTCTCCGAAGCTTTATTGAGGTTCCGAAAGTCTACGCACAATTGCATTTCTCCTGATTTTTTTCTCACTAGAACGAGATTTGCTACCCAGGCAGAGTGCCTAACCTGGAAAATTATCTTCGCATCTAGGAGTTTCCTTAATTCCTGGTACATGAGAGGTTCTAATGAAGGGTGATATTTCCTAGGTTTCTGTTGGAAAGGCTTGACTTCAGGTTTCAACAGGATGGTGTGTTGAATAATACGAGTATCATATGTTTTCAACTCCTTATAGGACCATGCGAAAACATCCTGGTATTGTCTAAACATCTTGAGGTAGACCTTTCTTTCTTCCTTAGATATAGTTTTGCCAAGGTTTACATTCCTTGGGTTCTCTAGGGTCCCAAGATTCACAGTTTCATGGAGGGGACAAGTGCTGCCAGTCTTTGCGCTTTTAGGACCTTTGAATCGTTCCTTTAGATCAAACATATATTCTAGATTATCTACCCCTTTGGAAATCATATGGGCTTTTGATCTATCCATATGTCGGTCTTCCATAGGACCCCTTTCTGTTGAGTGCTCTTAGAAGTCTTCATCATCAATAGCAAGATCTTTGAAATTGTCCTGATTGGTCAAAAAACTTATGATCTGTTCATCTCCTTTGAAGACTTTCCAATTAGAAATGTTATTAGGTACTGATGGCTTGTAGATCAGTTCTAAAGTGAATCGGGAGGCTTCATAATCTTCTAAAGGCAATAGCCTAAAAGAGGCTGTGGCTAGGGAATCGACAAGGGGTTTCTTTTCCCTGGGGATTGCGGTAATGTTGAAAACTCCAAAGCATTCTATTAACCTATGCACCTCCTGCTGGTAATTCTTAAGGTGGGGTGAATTGCAATGTATCTTGTTTCTTACTTGTCTAATTATGATTTTTGAGTCTCTGAAAACTTTTAATTATTTGACATTAAGATCTATGGATTTCTTTAACCCTTGCACCAGGGCTTCATACTTGACAGTGTTGTTGGTGCACTCAAATTCTAGCCTACAAGACAATAAATGACGCCTACCCCTTAGGTCGATTAGAATGCACCTCGCTCCTGATCTTTCTTGTGACTTGGATCCATCAAAATAGAGGGTCCAAATACATGAATGACAATCATTCCTTCCTTCATCATTGTTGATGTTATGTTGTCTACCCTTTCCTTCCACCCGACCTGGCACAGGGTTTTAACAAAAGAGAGAATCTTCTATCGGCATCGACGATTTCTCCTAGAAAGGAAGATCAGTGTTTTGGGTAAGAGGAACATTGGATATGAGGGGAGGGAAGCTCCTGAAGTAGGAGTCACAAGAATAATTACCCAATATGGGAAAATCTATGGAGGTTGGTTCGTTAGGGGCTTCTAGATTGGTTATCGTATGCTTCAGATATCTCTCCCTATCAATTCAGATCATGTTCTTGTATCCTTTCAGTGGTAGACAAAGTTGTGCCCAGTCAATACTAAAGTATCCATTCAGCTTTTCGGACCAATATCGACTCAATAATAGCCCATATGCCTCAGGGATATCTACTACAATCATATCAATCACCTGCACGAAACTAGGGTGTGTCGCTATCCTGATCATAAAATCTTTGAGTTCCCCCATAACCTTGACCTGGGTTCTGTCTAGTTGTATAACATGCTTATCGCTTTTGAGAGGGACAACACCTAGTTTATTAAAAACAGTCAAGGGAATGACATTAGAAGATGCTCCAGAATCTACCAGACAATTTTGAAGATTCCTATTGAAGATTTCGAATGTTAAAAGGAAAGGAGGCACGAAAGGTCTCTCCTTCATGCCTTCTGAGCGAGTGTTTATCATTGGTTTTCTTGCCAAATATGGAGGGGGTAGATTCTTCTCTCGACCGTCACCAATGGCTGGGTTTTCTACCGAACTTAGAGCCTACAACAAAAGGTATTTATGTTGAGGGATTCTACATACGTCCATAACTGATATATTAGCTTTCAGCTTCTTCAAATCTTCGACTATGTTATAATCTAGCTTAGGATATTCTTGCATATGGATGCTTAGAGGCTGTTTACTGGGAGAGACAGGCATTCTCGGGTGATCGAGAGTTAATTTACTTTGTGAGACATGGGTGTCATCGGTATCTTTTGGGTCGGTTTGACCCTTACTACGTGTTTGTACCACCGATATCTCTGTGGGTGGTTCCTGAGGTTTAAATAGATCGTTCAAAGACGCAATCACATCGAGATCCCATATCAGCATGGCCATGTCTTGTGGTGGGTCAGCTTCTTCCTGATTGGCAATGTTAAAGTCTGAACAATTGGGTGGTTCGGTCAGAGAGACTTCGCCCAGAAAATGATTGGCCATTAAATTCATGGCGTCGACTCACTGAGGACATTCCCTTTATGAGTGGTTCTCTTGGTGGTAAGTACATAAAGAATCAGATGCGACATTCCCTAAGTCAATGTTTAGGTTGGTTGGGGGAGGTTCAATTGCTTTGAAAGGATGGTTTCTTTTAAAGAAAGGCTTATAGGGTCTTTTTCCTTGGTTTCCCTCACCCGCATTTCTTTTCATATCTATAATCTCATTTGATAGTTTCTTGACCATGCGTTGCAAGTCTTCTATATCCCCATTACCCTTATCAGGAGTTGGTTCAACCGGCTTCCCCAGCGGTCTAGTCAACAGGAATCCTCTCCTGGGAGGGGGTTGGCTTTCTTTTCTCGCTAGAGATGCCTGACCTTCTTTACACCCTTTCATCTGGAACTCTATCATCTTGGCCTCTTCAAAATTCTCCGCGAGGGTTTTCTTAGCGGCTCTTTTAACAAACATGGAAATAGAGGCCGGAAGAGCATTAACATAGACCTCGATTTGCAACTCTTGAGTCGGTGCTGCCGTGGGCTAAAACATGTTTAGGATAGTCGTGAATCTTTGACCCTTTACTTTGGGGTCATGGTGGCTGCGAACAATTTGGCCATAAGGGCTCCCGTGGTAGCTTCATTGGAAAAAATTTCTAGGAAGTCCTTTTGGAACTTAGTCCAGCTGGTTATGGATCCTACTGGCAAGTTAAAATACCAAGTGGAAGCCAAGTTCGCAAACATGTAGGGGAAGTGTCTGCATACCACATATTCATGTTGAACGTTCATAAGCCTGATCATGAGTATGAACTTCTTAATATGATCTTCGGGCAATCCTAAGGTCTTAGGATCATACTTGGGGAGAAACTTTTGCGGGTTCCTAGGGAGATTGTGTATTCATCCAGGGACAACCACGGTGTCCCCGACCAGCCAAGGTTGGTTTCCTTGAAGTGGAACTTCTCTCTCCTCCTCATGACCATTGTTCTCTTCCATATATTCGAAGTCAGATTTAGGCTCTTCCTCTTCCAAAAGATCGTTAGGTTCAGAGATGTCCCCAGATGGCATCTCAGGTATGAGGTCAAGAGGTTCTTGGATTTCGGTGATCGTGAAGTCTATCATGTCTTCAACGGAGTGCATGAAAACTTCGTCGGGAGTGTTGACCATTGGTCTAACTTGTTGTTTTCTTTGAGGGAGGATGGGGTGAATGGAAACGTGTTGATTTTCCAGGCATAAGCTCTGGTAATCCTTCTAAACTGATTCACTTCCTCGTGAGGGAGGTCGTAAGGTATTTCAGGGTGAAGATATCCTTCCTCAGAGTGGGGTGAGTTATTTGCTTTAGGAGTACTTGGTAAAGGTAGGCTATCTATTGGATGATCAGCCATGCATGTGGGCCGTTACGAATCTATAGGTTGCTCGAAATATCATATAACTTACATATTCAACCATTCATTCTAAGGCCCTCCTTCTAGCGCCAATTCTGTTGATGGGTCTTAAACCCCTTAACTCATGTAAGGACCCTAAATTGATAAATGGATAAAGATTATTAAGTAAGATTTAATTAAGGGATAATTGCAGTTAACAAACTAATAAATTAACTGTTGATCACACTTAATGACCTGTGAAATAAAATTAAAAGATCAATGAAAAATGATATAAAAATGGTGGCGTATGCAGAGAGGGATAGCCATGGATCCCGAGAAGATAACGTATTAACTCATGACGAAGGACGAAGGACAGGGGGTGGTTGTGGAGTAATTGCGTTAGTCGGTAGGGAGGAATAAGGGACGGGAAGAGGGGGATGTGCACACCATTCGGTGGGGATGGATGCTACAGACTGTATTGCTGAGCCAGTTGTATTGGCCGAAAACCATTTCATTTTGCGGTGAGAAGAATTTCTATGCACTGTGGTATTTGTTGTGCACTGTGGTATTTGCTGTGCACTGTGGTATTGGTTGTGAGCCTGTTGTATTCTCTGTGGACTGTTGGCTTACTAGGAGCAAGGAACAGAGTGTTCTGGACTGTGGCTTTTGATCAGGGGAGGCATCGAGTTGCTGGAGGTTTTGGGCACGGAGGGCCAAGATATCCGTAGATATCCTGGAGCTAGGTAGTTTTCCTAGTTGGCAGGGAGGACAATAGTTTTGGGCAGTTATTTTCCTGCTTGTGGCAGGGTTGATCTGTGTAGCAGGGAGCAAAAAGGCAGCAACAAAGTAAAGAAGCAACAGAAATTAGCATTAGATCCAGGGAGCAGAAAGGCAGTAGCAAAGTAAAGAGGCAACATAAATTAACATAAGATCCAGGTACTTGTTAAGTTATGGATTTATTTCATACTGTACATCATTTAGTATTTATTGATAAATCTAGTTACTGAAGTTGTTTTTATAAAAGTCAATATTATGTTATGAAGTTTTGTTTCAGTTTACTTTCTTAAAAATGTTTAGGAAACTTAATGACCCTTAGTAATATATGGGCATTACATATGGTATCAGAGCGTCTTAGTTCGAAATCTGGGGCCTAAGGACCGAAACCAGGAGTGTTAACTCCAACCATGCTTAACCTGTAGGAGATACGTGTTCAGTTTGACTAAATGGAACTGATACATGATACAGTATGGTATCCAAGCTATTGAGCATAGAAAAGAGAATTCATAACGTAAATTTTATTTGGGTAATGTTGTTAATGAAGTTTCGGGTAGAATAGACACCTGAAACTGATGAAAATGTCGAGGGAAGCTTCTCTGGAAGGCTTGAAACTAGTAAGATTCAATAATTACACGAACCATACTAAATAAAATGCAAAAGACGTCTGTTGGACCTTGAAAAGGCCTACTTCACCTTGAACTTACCTAAATGAGGAACTGTTGATGCGCAGTCGGAAAAAAAAAAGGAAATTTAGCAGACTTGTACCGCACAGGAATAGTGTGAACTATTTGCCTATATTAAGCCTCGATGATTGTAATAATGTGAAAATTTCAAGAACCATAGACCCTTATAAAATTTCAAACGTGCCAAAGAGAGAAATTTTTACATTACGTAATGTTTCATGCAAATTAATCATTATCTCAAAGAAGAGTTGTCTGTTACACGGGAGAACGGATCTACATCGTCAGATCTCGGACGAAATCCCGTCAGTCGTTATATCTAGACAAGTTGTGCGGGGTTTAAGCCCTAGCGTGCACAGGAGGAGTCATCGGGAAATCTGAGTCATCGAAGTTTTGAGAAGTTAGAAAATCGAGACCTTGTGGTTCTCGAAATCCCAAGAACGGATCCTAGCCGTTGATCTCGGCAGGATACGTGTCAGCGTTCTGGGAGGCATCGGGATTTTACCATCGGAGATTTTAGAAGTGTAGAACCGTTGCATAAGGAAATCGTGATTCGTGATTTCCCGATAGGATCGAAGCCATCCAAACAGTGTGACGTATATCAGAAGATCCCGAAGAGTCACGTATCTGGGTTTCCAGAGACAGGATACTTGTGCAGGTTGAAATCGTGATCCGCGATTTCCCGACGAAATCTGAGCCATCCGTTCACACGGGACAGGTGTCAGGGATCAGACGAAAGTCACAGATCGAGAAATCGGGAATCCCGGGGACATGATGTTTAGGCACTTTGAATTCACGATCTGCGAAACCCCGATGAGTGGGGGCCAGTTGTCATCACGGTAGAGAAGGAGGACAGAGGCCTAGTGGAGGCCAGCTGTCAGCCAACCGGAGTTCGAGATATCAGGGTTTTCAAGGACATGGAAAGATTGCATAAGGAAATAGTGATACGCGATTTCTCGACAACATCAACACCGTCCATTAGTGAGGATGCGTGGCGAGAGATCCCAGAAAGTCGGATTTCGGCATATTGGAGTTTCCAGAGTCGTGAAACTCTTGCACAATGGAATTGCGATTTGCGATTTTTGATACAATCAAGGCCGTCCATCTGAGGGACAGGTGGCAACCATCAAGAACCATCGGCTGTTGGCCCCATCGGCATATCGGGAATCGGCGTATCAGAGATTTCAAGGACACGAAACCCTTGCATTACGAAACTGCGATATGTGAATTCTCGACACCATCATAGCCATTGATCCAAGGGACACATGTTTGAGGATTTGAAGGAGTTAGGATTTCGGCATTTCGGGTTTCCCGCATATGAAGGAATCATGACCAAAGAAGTCACGAAATCCCGAAATGCGACGGGTCCCACAACCATAGCATTTAAGTGAGGACAGGTGTCAGAGGGTCCAACCTCGTCGGGAGTTAACGACAGGTGGCATCGGAGATCAGGGGATCGGGAATCCTAAGGACGTGCGCTCATTGACATCGCAAATGCCGAAACCCCGAATCCCGATAGGGCGATACAAGGCCACGGTCACGGAGGCAGGTCATATGGACCAAGCGCATAGCGAAGGGGCTAACGAAGAAAAGAACCCATTGGGAAAGTTAAGCACAAAGTCCCGATAGGAAAATAAGTGGCCACGGTCTTGTGAAAACGGTCATATAGACCAAGGTATAGTCAGTAAGGGGCTAACTCTTAGAAACTGAGCCCATCGTGAATCAAGAATTGGAGAGGTAAGGGGATCGTAACAACGAAAAGTCTGAAACCCCGAACTCCGATATAGAGTCGGAAATAAGCCACAGTAGGCGTAGGGGCCGTGACGAAGGGAGATAAGGCTATGGATTGGGGCATTCGACAGTGAATCCTGAGGGGATCTGAAGGGCCACTTCGGCTCAGACGAGGGGAGCTTGAGGAAACTAGACAAGCACGTGGAACCCAGGCGTGCCCAAATCCTTGGGTACTCATTTAGTCTTTTTTTTATTTTATTTGTTGAAAATTGTGAGAAATATTATGAAATAGATTAAATTATTTAGTATAAAGAAATTATATAAATATAGGAATGAGTTAGTATAAAGTTAAAATGGATTAAATTAATGTAAATAATAATTTTAATTCAACTATGTTATTAAAGTGTAAGGTTAGCCTACCTTAAAGTTTGATGTTGACCAAGCTTAGATGTTTAATCCTAACCCAAAACTGAGCCAATTCCCCTTATGGAGTAATGTCTGYTTATAGACAAGTAAAGAAAAATTACGCCTAACCCTCTTTCTAAGTTTGAGTAGCACCAATTTGAAACGTCCTGGGACTCACCCTGATAGCTTGGGTGATGCAGGTTAAGTCATGCCAGATGGCTAGGAATCGAAGAGGTCGAGGATGGGGAGCGTCGTCACGGGCGCCACCCACACCACTAGCACCATCAGCACCACCAACACCATCGCCCGAACTAGCTCTCATACTACGCTCGTTAGAAGCTATTAACGAGACTTTAAAAGGGCGCCAACCAGCAGGGACTAAAGTGGAACCCCCACCATCTAGAATGGGTAATCCAGAAGCATCAAGGGATTCAGGGGGAGGACTTCCACCTGAAGACATCACTCGAGAGTTGCAGAAAATCAAACTTCCGGAGTTTGCCAGGGGTCGCGCCAGTGAACGCGCGGAAGCATGGTTGTAAGGCATGACAAGGTGTTTTGGCTTAAGGGACTATGCGTCCAATTCAAAGGCAAAGATTACAATTTTCCAGTTAAGAGATAGCACCTTGAACTGGTGGGGCAGCTTAGAAAGACAACTACACCTTACCCCAAACACGGTATCTTGGGAACTCTTCGAGGAGAGGTTCTGAAGGAAGTATCTACCAGCATACTACAAGGAACAACAAGTAGGGGCATTTCATTCCTTAGTACAAGGAAACAGGATTGTGGAAGAATATGAGATCAGGTTTATGGAACTGGTTAAATACATTTCATATTTGGAACTGGCCAACGACAAGAAGAGCGCTTCGTTTATGGATTGAACCCGAAGATAAGATCTATGGTGCGAATGTGGAAACCGTCTTCAGTGGCAGAGGCGGTAGAGAGTGTGTGTTACGTGGAAGAACACATAAACCTAACAGGGGGTACAAGATCGACATTTCCACATCGCCCTGGGTTCGTAGGAAAGACCCCAAGGACATTTACTAGGGGAGGGGGCTCAAGGCCACCACCTTATGGTAACAGAAATGTACCAAGGAAAGTAGTTGCAGGGATTTCAATGGCAGCTAGTGCAGCATCTCGTTCATCACCAACAATGCAGATAGGTCCACGACCATCTCGGGGAACAACTAATAGGGGCAGAGGTTCCAGGGGAAGGAACTCATTTCAAGGACAGACATGTAGCAATGCACCAGTTCCACCTGGTGTCACCTGTTGGGGGTGCGGGGGACCCCATTACCAGCGTGACTGCCCAGAGTTTCAACCAGGGTTTGTGCATAATGAAGGAAAGGCACCGATGGGGAAAGCAAGTAGCAGCCACCATATTTACGCAACGGTTGATAACCGCGAGGTTGAACATCAATCCACCATAGTGGAGTCGTCAGGTACGCTAAATTATGTTAATGTTAAGATTTTTTTTTATTCTGGTGCGACAGATAGTTTCATTTCACCATCTTCCTTAGAAAAGAGTGGGCTGGTAGCCTATGAGCACGATGACTTTAAGCAAGTCGATATGGCTTCGGGGAAGAAACAAGCTGTAGGACCTAGTGTCGATAATTATGTAGTAGAACTAGGAGTGTGCACTACCAAGTTGAAGGTATACGTCACTGCTCTTGGGGCATATGACTTAATCATTGGAATGGATTGGTTAGCAACTCATCGAGCCTTGATAGATTGTTTCACAAAGAAGGTGCTTTGTGTCAATGATGAAGGAAAACCGATAGAGGTGCAGGGTATACAGAGAAAGGTGTCATTACGCTTTATATCAACTATGAAGGTCAAGCGATGCTTGAGACAAGGGTGTCGACTTTATGTAGTGGAGGCAGCGAAAGAAAGGAAGGGACCCTCATTGGATTAGTACCCAGTATTGTTAGAATTTTAGGATGTTTTTCCAGACGAATTACCAGGATTACCTCCCGAGAGGGAGCTTGATTTTACCATTGAGCTAAAACCCGGTGCAGAACCAATATCCAAGACTCCGTATCAAATGACAGCGCCCGAACTTTGTGAATTGCAAATGCAGTTGAAGGAGTTACTAGATTCAGGGCTAGTAAGGCCCAGTGTCTCACCTTGGGGTGCACCGGTAATTTTTGTAAAGAAGAAGGATGGATCCTTACGATTGTGTATAGACTACAGGGACTTGAACCGTGCTACAGTGAAGAATAGGTACCCAATGCCGTGAATAGATGACCTCTTCTATCAGATGAAGGGAGCGGCAGTATTCTCAAAGATCGATTTGCGATCTGGGTATCATCACCTAAGGATTAAGGAAAGTGATATCCCAAAAACTGCCTTTCGAACTCGGTTTGGACATTACGAGTTTATTGTAGTACCTTTCGGATTGACTAATGCAGCAGTAGTGTTCATGAGTCTCATGAACGGCGTATTCCGTAAGTACTTAGATCGATTTGTACAAGTTTTTCTAGATGACATTCTCATCTATTCCAGGAATGAAAGAGAACATGAGGAACACTTGCGAATAGTGTTGTCTTGCCTTAGGAAGAACAAATTGTATGGAAAGTTGTCGAAGTGTTCCTTCTTCCAGAAAGAGATCCACTATTTAGGTCATATCATTTCAAGCGAAGGAATCTCGGTGGACCCAGAAAAGGTAAAGGCCATTCTGGAATGGCCAGTGCCGAAAAATGCACATGAGGTGAGAAGCTTCATGGGGCTAGCAGGTTATTACCAGATATTTGTGGAAGGATTCTCAAAAATAGTGAAACCCATCACCACGTTGCAACGCAAAGGGATCAAGTATGAATGGACAAAAGAATGTAATAGTGCATTCATTGAGCTTAAGAGGTTACTAACTAGTGCGCCAATTCTACTAGTGTCAGATATGGAAAAGGACTTCATGGTCTGCACGGATGCCTCGAAACAAGGGTTGGGGGCCGTGCTAATGCAGGATGGAGGAGTGATAGCTTATGCGTCAAGAAAGTTGAAGAAGCACAAGGAGTTATATGTGACCCATGATTTAGAGTTGGCAGTTGTAATGCTAGCTCTGAAACTTTGGAGGCACTATCTTGTGGGTCGAAATTTTGAACTCAAAACAGACCATCAAAGTTTAAAACATCTCTTCACCCAAAGAGATTTGAATGCCAGGAAAAGGCGATGGAGTGATTTTATGAGTGAGTATGATTTTGGTATTTCATATATAAAGGGAAGGGAAAATGTGGTCGCAGATGCCTTGAGTAGGAGACCACGTATCTTCTCCTTGGTGACCTTAAAGGTTAGTTTGAGGGAACATGTTTTGGCACAACTACTAGGAGACAATTGGTATTTAAAAGTTACCTCAAACCTCCAGAACGGGAGGCAGATAGACCCAAAGTATGAAGGGTATAATCTAGAAACAGACGGATTGTTGAGATATCGAGGAAGGATATACATCCCGGAGAATGGGGATATTTGAAGCATCATACTGAAGGAAGCCCATAGATCACTTTATTGTGCGCATCCGGGCATGAAGAAGATGTACGTGAGATGAAGAAACTCTTCTTTTGGGTAGGCATGAAGCACGATGTAGTCCATTTCGTCACCAGATGCTTAGAGTGTCAACAAGTGAAGGTCGAGCACCATCACCCGGCAAGCCTCCTACAACCACATGAGATTCCTATGTCCAAGTGGGAAGTCATCTGAATGGATTTTGTTGTAGGGTTGCCACTCACATCTCATAGACACAATTCCATTCTTGTGATAGTGGATAAGTTAACCAAGAGTGCTCATTTCATTCCAGTTAGAGACACATATGATGTTACTAATGTGGCACGAGTGTTCATAAGCGAGGTTATCCGTTTGCATGGGATACCTAAGAAGATTATTTCAGATAGGGACTCCAGATTCACTTCTAGATTTTGGACAAGTTTACAGTTAACATTGGGGACTCAATTGAACTTAAGCACAGCTTATCATCCTGAAACGGATGGGCAAACCGAGAGAGTAAATCAAGTCATGGAAGACATGCTTAGGATGTATGTAATGGATAATCAAACCCAGTGGGAGAAGCACCTACCTTTGGTAGAGTTTGCCTTAAATAACAATTATCATAGTTCCATCGGAATGCCACCATACAAAGCTTTGTATGGAAGGCCATGGAGAACACCATTGAGTTGGGATAGACTTGAAGACTGAGTATCAGTTGGGCCAGAATTGATTCAGGAAATGGAGGAATAGGTGATTCAGATCAGGCAGAGGCTAAAGGAAGCACAAGATAGACAGAAAAGTTATGCTAATGCACACAGGACCGATCGAAGTTATGAAGTGGGGGACCAATTTTTCATCTGTATCAGGCCTAATAAGAGTACCATACGGTTTGGGAAGGGGAAAAATTTGTCACCACGGTTTATAGGGCCATTTAGGGTCCAAGAGAAAATCGGAACCGTTTCCTATCATCTCATACTGCCACCCCACTTGCATAAAACTCATAATGTATTTCATGTATCTGTTTTACGTCATTATGTTGCTGATGAATCACATAAACTAAATTGGAAAGAACTGCAGGTATCGGACATGGGAACCCTCACGGTCGAACCGTTACGCATATTGGACCGTAGAGTCCGACAGCTCAGAAACCATCTGGTAGACCAAGTTAAGGTCCAGTGGGACAAGTATAGTCCGGGATCTGCTACTTGGGAGGATGCTGAGACCCTACGATGAGACTATCCTTCACTATTTTGACCACCTCGAGAACAAGATTCTCGAAGGTGAGGTGTAGGTAACACCAACTTTTTGACTTAGATGGCCAGGATTACCTGAGGCCTATACACTATATTTCCTAGTCACAATAAAACTGTTAAGTGATACACTTAAACTTAAAACTTATGAACAGTCAGGAATGTTTAAGTGATATTGATGATGATGCAGGTAATGCGATCTATTATGTGAATGACAATTTCATGAATGTTTAAATGCTATTGATGATGATGTATATGATGTGACATATTGTGAGCAAGAGAAATTGTTGAATGTTTAATACTGTTGGAATGATGTTGGATACGATGAAATCTATTTTGGTAAATGATAATCTTGTGAATGAGTAAAGAGTATGAATTATGGGATACTGTGAAATCTAATGGGAAAGCTTTGATGTTAA
>ML777082.1:2156278-2200303 GCA_009831015.1 Picea engelmannii
CTTTTCAGTTCTTAGGTAGATTTTATTTCGTTTGGTTTTCTATTCTATGTTAACCCATTTTGATTCACAGCAAACCTGTTCTGCCCTGCTGAGCCCAACAGGGCATGCCAGTGCTCCCATTCTTGCTCACCCGACGACGATTCGAGCACGAACACTAGGGTTCATCTCTAAGAGCACACCAACAAGCCCTAACTACTATCCCTTTCAGAAACACCTGTGAGGTAGATGTAGTAACACCCGAAGTAGCTATAGGGGGTTGTAGGACATAGGTGTCTACAACCAGAGGAAATACAAAGTGGATCCAATACAAGAACAACATGACATCTAGATATCAGTTACTATATTAGACCTACTTCTCATAGTTATCTGTTAGATCTATCACAATGATGAAATAATAATATATCAAAGAGAAAAAGAACACAACATCAATCACACACAACAACAAGATGTACATGGTTCACCCTCTCCCTAGGGCTACATCCACAGAACTGTGATTTATAATATATTAAATGAAAGCATACATTTCTATCTCTTCTCTTAGCTAGTAGATCTTCTCTCTTTCTCTCTGTCTCCCTTCCCTATGCACCCAACTGCAGGGTCGATCTTCGCACCCAACTAAAGATATTACAATACAAAATGCTCTCTGAGCACAATACTTCTCTCTCAATAACAAAAATCACTCATCATCACATATAATCAACGAACCCATCCCAGGTCCTCTAAGAGGAGTCTGAATCCTCTTGACCTTTATTTATGCATTACAATAACTCACTGACAGACTTAGGACGATACCTAGGTGTCAAAACCCTAGATACCAAAACCCTAGGTATCTAAAACCCTAGGTCAAATTGACCCGTGTTCTCAGGGATTTGCCAACCTATATTTCCATCTTTCTCACGAGGTGCTCCAAAGAATCCAACAGTGGATTTTTCCACTTGCTGAGTTGTCCACAATCCATATTCCTTACTGATTTGTCTTCCTCGATCTCCTCGTCTAATGTCTTTCTTTCTCTTACTCTGCTCCATCTTTTCTTCTCTTTTTCTCACTTCGACCTAGTATCAATCACTGTGTCTTCCACATAGTCCACATTTCTCCTTTTCTCCCTTAATATTCGCTTACTTCTAGAACCAAGGGCCAAAAGGCCCCCAAAACTCACCTGTGACTTGTCCTGAGGCACTTTAGATCTGATCCTTCTGTTTTTCTTCAACTGTAGACTCCACAATGCAGTCTGTGTTTTCTACTCTGTTCCCCCCCACTATGTGTAGATTGTCTTTTCTGTGTCTGGTACCCAGTTTCAACTGCACCTGGTACATAGACCCTTTCTCCTTCTATTTTTACCGATAGCTACGAGGTAGCTAGTTGTCATAGTACAATTTCAATCGGCTCCTATTCACCAAACCTTCCTTCCATTCTCCATTCAAAGTCTTCAATTGCACAACTCCTCCTTTTGTAACATAGGCAACCTCATATGGCCCCATCCAATGTGTTCTGAACTTCCCTGGATACTTCATGAACTTGCTATCGTATACCAATACCAAATCTCCTTGCTTAAATGATTTATTCTTGATATGTCTGTCATGGTAGGCCTTTTCTCATTCCTTCTGAACCTGTTGGTGTAAACCTACGATAAATCTGTCTTCTTCTAGTTCGACCAACTATGCGAGCCTCTCTTGAACAACGCCAATGTCATTCATATATGTAAAGGATGCAATTCTTAATCCAGGAATTAAATATTCCATGGGTACAACTGCTTCTAGGCCATAAACCAACTTAAAGGGGGTCTACATTGTCATCTTCTTACAAGTGGTTCTATAGGCTCATAACACTGCTAGTACTCTCAAATCCAAATCATCCCTATTCACACTGCAAATATTCGTCAACATTGTTTCCAAGATCTTATTAAATGCTTCAGATGTCTAATTCGCTTGTGGATGGTAGGGTGTTCTCTTCTGATGATGAACTACAAATTCCTCAGTCAAGGCTTCAATGGTTTTATTAATAAAATGTGTGCATTGATCACTCATAAGGATTTTCAGGCATCCAAACCTGGTTATGATATCATCAAATATGAAGCATGCAGTTGTAGTTGCACTATAGTCCTTAACTTCTCTAGCTTCTGTCCATCTGGTCAAATCTCATGTTGCAGTGATGATGTATTTGGCTCCTGTGTGCTTCCCTGGTGGGTTTATAGGTCCCACGAAGTCAATGGACCATTTCTCAAAGGCATGTAAGGTTAGCTACGGTGATAATGACATTTTATCTCTTCTGCATGGTTTCCTAACTCTTTGGAATACATCGCAGGCTCTATAGTAGTCTTTATCATCTCTGTGTAAAGTAGGCCACCAGAGGTCGGCTCTAAGAACCTTCTGCGTTATTTCTTTTCTTGCGTAGTGTCCTCCTGCGATGCCTTCGTGAGATTTTTCTAAGATCAGTGGTCTTTCTACTTCCATTACACATCTCCTCAGGATCTCATCAGGTCCCATCTTATATAGTTGTCCAACTATAAGTGAAAAACATGCAGTGCCCACTACCAACTATTTCTTATGGGTGATTGTGTATTCACTAGATGCCATTTCTGTGGACAAGAACTAGACTATTTCAATGGAGTGATCATCAACATTTCTAATGGACATCAACTGTTGTTATAACCCTAATTTTCACCATACATGCTTACTTGGCATCAGGCCATCTCATTTTTCTTCTTTTCCAAGCCACTACTAAACAACTCTTCTTAAAAACACCCTTTTTTAAGGCACACGTGCCCTCCTCCACTACTGCATGTGTGTACATGCTAGCTGACCCACTACAACCTGTGTGTACCTACAAAAGCATGAAAAATGGAAAGTTGCAGATGTAACACACAATTTTGGGTAACTTAACTAAACCATTTGACCTCCCATAGCCTGTCACTCAACCAAATACCTAGCTCTTTCTAGCCTATAAAAGAAGGGGTAGGGGTCCCATTTGGAAGGAGGAAAATAATTGTAAATAAACTCTACCCGATTTCGCATTCCCTTTGTCCCAACCTTTTGAAACTAGTGTTTTAAGAGAAACATATACAAAAGCATTTGGAGCATAGTTGAAGAGGAGCCTAGGACTAGATTCAAGGAGCAGTGGCCGATCTCACTATTGTAAGGTTACTCTTGTGATATTAATAAAAAGAAGTACTTTTCACGTCCCGCCATATGAGGTTTTCAATGTATAAATTTGATTATATTTTGATAAAATATCTAACCCATTAGTTCATATATCATACACATGTGGAGTTCTTTGTTTTTATTTTTGTGAATGCAGGTGAGCATTAGGAGGATATTTTCAGTCAAGGAGTGAGCAAACGTTAAAGGATCAACATCAAACATAGAAAATAAGGTATAGTAACTTGATATTTTTAACCTTGTATTTTTATATGAATAATGGGGTTTATGATTGGGATGTTGGTAAGAAGTAGGAGACTTTAGGTCATTTTATGCATGCATTACAAAACCCTTAATTCTAGTCCATAAGGGGATTTCCCACCCACAACAAAATTAGCAACCATACTGGGAAAATCTCTAGGGTTTTTGGGGATACTTTTTGGGTATTTTTAAATTGGTTTCATCACCTTTTTTCTGAGTTTCTATAAGAGTCTGAGCTAGTAGGGATTCTGGTCTTCCATACTAGTACTCCTTTCTTTCTTTGCTTGGCTTCTTTTTCTTTTATGGGAAGTCACATAGGTATACGCGGCTTGTATAAGGCCTACAAGCATGTACACATGCCCTACCTTCATACAACCCATGTGCAAACGCTAGCTAATGAAGGATCAATAGCGTGTCTGAGTCCAGAATTGTGTTTTTTTAAAGAGAGACAGACATCGTCTTCCCTGTCAGAAGTAATCCTTCTCAGGGGTTTTTTGGATTTTAGTTTTGGTCTCTGTTGTTGCAATATGTAGCCTAGGTATAACCTTAGATTAGATTTTCTTTCTCAAGTTTCCTTGCATATGTTTCTGTCAAGAGTAAGTTTTTGTACCTTTAAGGGGTTCTAGTTTTCAATACTAGTACTCCCTGCATGAGCTTAATTGCTTGTATTTCTTCTTTTGAGGAGAAAAAGAGGCACACACTACCTGTAGTAGGCCTGAATGTGTGCATACGCGTCGTGTATTTGGGCAGATCGCGTGCATACATTGGTTGTTGAAGTGACAGTCATGTGTCTATCTAGAAAATTTTGAGGAGGAAGTCATCCTCTTCCATGTCAAGATTCACTTCCCAGGTTTTTTCTTGTTTCATTATGGTCTCTGTCATAGAAGTTTTAGCCTAGGTTGGATTCTAGCATAGCATGCTTTTTCATTGAAAGTTTTTCCTCTGTTTTTCTGTAATAGGGTTTTTAGACAAGTGTGAGAGTCTACTTCAATCAGCTTGTGTGTTATTGTTAGTAACTCTTTACGATTTGTGCTTAGGCCAGAAGTATTTTCTTGTACTTTACTTGTCGTCATTTTTCCTTTTTTGCTTTTTTAGCATAAAATAAAATAAAATAGTTTACTTCTTGGTTTGGTTAAATAGTTGTTTGTTTGCATTAATCATCAGGAAACATATTGTTTTGTAAGTTCTTGGCCGATTGACTTAGGAAAATGAGTATCTTGTAGTCGAGTGAAATCTTTTTTTGAGTTTGCAGTTAAAAGATCTTAGAAAAAAAATGTTCGAAAAATTTGGTTAAAGAGTTTGAGTGTGCAAATTCAATTTGTGAAGAAGTAATTTGTTTCCTTTTTCATTATATGCTCTTCCCTTTTGTCTCTGAAAAACATCATTGGTTTCATCTTCATTCCCTTTGATTTAAGACAACCACTAAAAATCATGATTAATTAAAATCAACTAGACATTATGTTTGTAGGGTCCATCGACTATTCTAGGCTAGAGCCTTGATTTAGGATCACAGAGGAAACTTTTCAAGGCTGCTAAAACAAACCTAAGGGTTTGTGCTAGGGAGTGTCAAAATTCCAGTATCGTAAAATTTATCTGAGACCCCCCTCTAACACAGGGGCTAAACACGAGGTTGCGTAAGGAAATGTAGCGAAAATAACCCCTCCAAAGCCGGACCAAGAGTAGTGGGGAACACATATAGAGGTCTTGTCTAGGGATTCCGTTGACTGCATTTTCCACAGAGATTCATGGGTCTCAAATCCATTCGAGGTCCTCAGTCGTCTTCCATAACACTTTCCTTCAATACACTTGATAGGTTTTGGGCTTGATACCCTACTCATTGCGGTCCACCCAACTGTAGATTGTACCCGCCTGGTGACTATTTGTGTGCTGGAAACCTAGTTTCCTATCTTTCTAGTGACTTACACAGGTGACTGTGGGGGTATACCATGGTAACTATGATAGACATGAGGCCACGCTTTACAAAGTATACTTGGAAGGTTCTTTCGTATTTGATTTTCACTTGCACCAGTAAGTTTCTCTAGTGTTGGTTGTTGTAACTGTTCTTCCAACTAGCTAGTGACTACTTGTTTTATCTCATAGGTACCTTTTCTAGTGCATGATGGTTTTCAAACGATTATAGATTTCCCTAGTGTGTCTTTGATCTTCTCACACAGTGGAGGATCAGGAGTTCCACTGGTCGCGAAGGATTTTGAGCCTGCCACCAGTTGACCTCGAACCCCCCCCACCACCACTAAGGCGAAAATTAGACCAGCAAGGGTCTTTTGAGAGAACTAGGTTACAAGAAAATGTGCCCAACCCATCTTCAAGAGGAGAATAATTGATTTTGGAGGAACCAATCATTTTTGACATTGGAGCAGAATCTCTTGGTTCATATAACCCTCTTATCACTGATCTATCTATGCCCATCATCGTACAGGTTCTACCTTACGAGTGTCAGGTAGGGTCACAAGAAACAATGGAAGAAAACGCTACTACTTCTTCAGGGAATACTCATATTTCCTTCACGACTGTCACTACTGGGGGTGTTCCACCTCCTAACCAACTATCGCTAATTTGATCCACTATGGTATCGATTGCTTCTACCTTGAGAAATGGTCTGATTGCATCTATGGTGGCGATCACTGCTCCATTTACTCAGAATGCGACAGGCCCTCCGTTCTCATATGGGATTCCTGGCTTTGGTACGAGTCCTGTACTTTCCTCCTCCACTCTACAGACTTTAGGTCTGGGGGTAGGGAGTTCCAATGCTCCTCTGTAGGTATCTATGGGGGGAACTTCCACTCCTTTTATCACTTTCCCTTACGGCGGGGGTCATATACCCCCTTCATCCCCCTTTCTCGACGATGTTCCTCAACACTCCGGCAGGCCTAACGTAAACTTGTTTGGAGTAGGTAGTCAAGCACTCCCTCCTTATAACATGCTGGTTGGTTCGACACCTTTCTCTTTGTTTAGTGCATTTGGTAACAATGCTTTCTCTTCATCTTTCGTTTCGATCGGGGGAAACCCCGGTTATGGACAACCACATCCTGTATAGGGTACTATTCTTGCACAGGGGGCACACTTAGGAATTCCTTCCTCACAAGGACCTTGGAATCCATGGAAAAGACCAGTCCCCTTGCCAAGGATGTCAATTGGGGGAAACCCTTTCCATACCCAGTGGAACCCCTGGAAAGGCCAAACGCCTATGCTATTCAGATCAACAGGGGGCAACCCCTCCAAAAATCCTTGGAATACGACACAAGCTCAACCCTTTACGTCCTATTATGGGAATCAGTCGATGATGTCTCAATAAGTGTAGAACCCATATGCTGGTCACAGCCACAGTTATTACCAGAGCGCTGGGCAACAGTCTAACTTTTCCTGGCAACCTGGTGCCAGTCAAACCCCAGGCTCCTTTTTTTTTGGCTACAATCCACAACCTAAACTATTGTTTCTGGAAACCCTACGCTTGCCAGTATTGAAAAGGATTTTAAATGACCCCATTTTTCATGATCCGAGTTGGCATCCTATTCCTACCAAGTTTCCTTTGAACATTCCAAAGTTTGAAGACAAGCCTAACGAAGATCCTGGTGATGACGTGACTACCTTCCACTTATGGTGCTCATCCAACTCTTTGAGAGATGACTCCGTCCAATTGCGATTGTTTCAATGCAGTCTCATAGGCAGTGTTGCGAAATGGTACATCGAGCTCAACCACTCACAATACTCTTCCTTCGACGAATTGACAATGGATTTCTTGAACAATTTCCAATTACCTATGAGATACGATGTCGGCACTAAATTGCTAGCCAATTTCGAGTAGACAAAAGTGGACCATATCTCAGATCATATCCAAGAATGGAGATGCCGAAAGAGTTTAATAAAAGTGACAGTCCCACCAACATTCCTACTAGAGTGGCTCCTTAAGTATTTGGTACCCCAGTTATCTAAAGACGTTGCAACATCTAGAGTATTTTTCGAGGAAGATGCAATAATGAGTTCTCAACAACTAGAGATCATTTACTCTCAGTCTGGTTTACTCTATGATATTTTTCCAGATGCACCAAGGTCAATCCTTAACAAAACCAGAAAAAGGTCTGGACCACATTGTTTGCACCCAATTCGTCACTAGGTGAGAAAATTAAGAGTGCTTACATGCCCAGTTGGGCTCTGCTAGGCATGACAGCTGTAAAAGGAAAGGTTAGAAAGAGAAACTACAAAGTTATAAACAAGAACTAAACTAAAACAAATTAAAACTAAAATCATATAAAACAAATGAAAAATAAGTACAAATGGACCAATATCACCAATGTATAAGCTGATCTATTGATGAAATCCAAAGGCACAAAGAAGAAAGGGGACTTGGGTCCCTTCTTTCTCCAATGGAAGGCTCTTGAGGCCCTCACAARCTTGCTTCCCTTGCAAAGAAAAGATGAAAATGTGGGTGAAAGAACTCCAAGCTTATCCACTCAAGTGAGAGGTGGAAAGCCCTATGAAATGGTGTTGGTTATGTTTATTGCCAAAGAATGAGTCCTTAGCAATCTTAGCAGCATAACAATACAAAGAATTCCTTGAGAAAGTGATGGTTATTCATGGCTTTTTATAGCCTAGCATGGGGTGTTTATGTGACCTCTTTGGAGTGTGAAAAGGGGCACTTTAGGGCTCAATTAGGTCTTTGACCAGCCCCCCATGCAGATTGAGCTCGGATTTGGTGTCAAATCGACTTGGGAGCTGATCCATTAGTGGTTGGGAGGCCGACCAATTTCAATAAATGCGTCGTTTGGCAGGTGCGCGGGTTTTTCGCCCAACAGCTGCACATCGTGCGTGCATGCGTGCATTGTACGTTGTTGTTACGTGCATATGCGCGCGCACCCCGGTTCTATAAAGCGCCCTTCAATTTTGGTCATTTTTTATAGTTTTTTGACCCTTTTTCCATGTTGTGGATTAATCCTGTGCCATGAATGGCTTCAGTCCTGTGTTAACGATGCAGAGTTCTTATCGCCATGTGTGGACGAAATTTCAGTGATAACAGATGCCCCCTGATGGATGAGGTTAGGAGCATACGTATAGCCGAAATCCATCAATGTTTATTTTACTAAGAATGGTGTTGTAAGGGAGAGCAAGAGTGGGACCATGTAGAGCAATCCGTTGGAGAAGGAACCTGTAGATCCTGACCTTCCACAAGGTGCGTAACAATATACAATTGTGTACAAACGAGGCGGGAATGCCCCACGCTCGTATGAGGTAACTCTGAAAAAAGATGATGGAAATGTTGGTGTAGACAACTGCAACACCGTCAGGGGCGGTAATGATAAAGGCAGAAGACAAGTCTGCAAAGGAACATACTCTGAACAATAGGCAATGATCGCAGGAACAAGCAGCGATGATGATGTGGGCAGTGATGGCCCTGCCAAGTTCAGAGGTCTCCGGAAAATGATACTAATAACTGCAATAGTCGCAAAGTAAGACCCACCGTAACATGAGAAAGTGTTGGCGTCGAATGTGATGGGGGTCAATGACATCAGGGAGCAATGGTGTTTCCCCTTGTGTCGTCTGAGATCTCTCATTAAATAGAAAATGAGAATGAAGATACTGTTGCCCTTCTGGAAAATTATGCTGATGTCGACAAAAAGGGGGACGCGACTCCCAGAAGCAAAGGGCTTCACGGAATCTACTGTGGTGAGGAAGTGGCAGAGGTACATGGACGAAGTCAAGAAGTGGGAAGACTCAAGACTGCCCTTGGCTGGAGAATGTATGAGACAAACAGTGGCCGCAACCGTGTGACAAGGTCGAGTGTCAGGGGGACGCCAAGACCGAGGATAAGTTGTGCCAGAGGCAAGACAAGGTGAACAAATTCAGAGGGTATAGGGAAGTTATTTGGGTAGTACTCTGAATATATAGGCGATGCCGGTGAGGGGAAATGAGAAGTAATGTTCCAACCAAGGGTGACATGGGTTGCGTGTGGCCAAAAGGAAAGCAGGTCGCCAACGGTGACGACAAAAATAAATAACGGAAAATACCGGTGTTTGTACAAGAAATAATGAATAAATTTGGGAAAGATGTACAAATACAGAAATGGGTGCCCCAGGGAGGGCAGAAATTTTTTGGAAAACTGATGAAGGGTGGGGCCCCCATTGGCGAGTTCCTGTATGAGGTAGGTGAAATGGAGATAGGTTTGCAGATGGGCAAACTGATGGTGGATGAAATGGTGGGTTTATGATCCTGCGGAGGTGCAGGTAAAAAGAACGTAACCATGAAGAGATGATATAGGAGTCCATATGGGAAGCTAGCAAAATGAGGAGAAGAAGTATGTGGTTGATCTGTAACATGATGAAAGATTACCGAGACTCCCATCCCTAAAGGGTGATGAAGAACAGCATGAGTGTCAAAAGTACAAAAATGTGCTATGAATGAGACAACTCATGTGGGTAAGAATGCTACCGGGTTACAGTACCGATGATGCAAACGGAGGTGTGAGTACTGTAGAGCCTGGAATGGTTATCCTAAAGGTGAATATCAGAGGGTGTGACTGGAAATGTAAATGCAATACAGTGGGAGAGACTACATGCCAGTGCTGAGTATATACTTGAAGGACTAGTGTGGAGAGATGAGGATCAAGTACCTGCACGTAGAACAACCAAATACCCAAAGTGAACAATATCTGAAGAGAATCAAAGATATGAGCATGTATTAGATAAATGTGACAATGTGTGTGCGTACCTGACCATGGTATGAAAAGAAGGGCGCCCCGGGGGCTCAGGATGAAAAGTGGTCCAAGGACAGCTGTGATGTAGGTGGCGGGATGCTGATCCTGTGGCTGAAGACGGCTCGAAAAACGGACTCCGTGGGCTCCTGGAATGGTGAGTGGAAGTTGGGAAAAAGGCCTATATATAGCTGTAGGGCCCACATTGCCACCTCATTTGTACCTGCTGCTACAGTGAGTTTTTCAGCAGATTCAGAGGAGATTGAGTGATTTCGGGAGCACGAGGTACCCGATCGACGGTGTGCGAGATTCAAGTTAGTGGTCTGATCATCCTGCATAGAAATAGGTTTCTAATTTTTGGGTAGGGTAGGTACGGGGGGGTTGTACAGGGGTTTAAAGGGGTTTTTGGTAGGATGTGGGCCCACATGCACGGGCGACTCAGTGGAAGGTGCGCATACATACGCGCCTGTACACTGAATTTGGATTTGAATTTGGTTATATCCAGAGAAATCGTCCATAAAGGAGAGAGCCTCGTGGTCGGTGCAGTCATCGATAATTTGATCGATGAAAGGCGTTGGAAAGTTGTCTTTGGGACATGAGTTATTGAGATCGCGAAATTCAGTGCAAACGCGGATAGAGCCCTGTTTTTTATCGATGGGTATAGGGTTAGAAACCCATGAAGTATAAGCAATGGGGTAAATGAATCCAGTCGTACGCAATTTGTCAATTTCGGCTTTAATCGCCGCGGCCTTGGATGGGTGTAGCGGTCGCTGTTTCTGGCGAACAGGTGTGATGTCGGGCCAGGTGTCGATACGATGTTCGAAAATAGATGGGTCGAGGCTAGGAATCTTTGTGTATGACCAGGCGAAGATATCCCTATATTCTTGGAAGAGGGCTTTATATGCGGCGATTTCCTGAGGAGTGCAAGCAGCTCCAATGATGATTTCTTCGATGATGCCCGGTTTAATGGAAATGTCGATTTTGATGGTGGGGGAAATGTTAGCCAGATTGCCTTCTTCAAAAGCGTCGGGTGCTGGAATAGGATTGTTGAACCAATCGATAGGCCCTGATGGGATAAAGTCTTTGGTTTCGACCGCGTAAATGGAGTTGTGGCTAGGAGGTAGGTGAGATTCTTGCGGAAGGAAGAGAGCACGGTGATGTAGTGCATCCCAGGGAGAGTCTGGGCATTGTAACTCTTCCAGTATGTCTTCATCACATTGAAAATGACGAGAATATAATGGATCGTGAGGAGTGATCTCAGCTCGAGTGTGATTGCCCCCTGCGGGTGAAGCAAGGGGGCATGTGCGAGCAGATGGTGAGGGTTCGCTTGTCATGAACCATATGTTGAAGTATTGAGGGGTACCCATGGTGGTCGGATGGGTAATCTCCGCATGGAAATGAGCAGGAGAGTTGGGAGGGTTACGGGGTAAATCCTCATATGTGTTATCTAAGAACCAAGGAGGTATTGGGAGTGCCTCGGGTTCTGGAGAAATGACATGAAGAGCCTCGATTGATGACGTAAGGTCAATTACCGCCGCTGTGGGTTGGTGATGCAGGGCCAATCGACGTTGTCTGTATGCGAGGATTATAGGACACTGGAATGTAAAATGTGCTAATGAATCGCAAAGAGAGCAGGGGCACCTCATGCGTTCATTGACTGAGGTAGTGACATAGCGAATGTCGGTGATTTTTATTGTGGAGGACGTGGCAGGGCGTGGGTTGTTCTGAAAGTCTTGGCTTATGATAGCTAAGGCCTGCCGGAAACGAGGTTGTGTTGGACAATAATGGGTGTAATGGCCATACTCAGAACAGATGGCACACGTGAATTTGGTCTTCAGCCCTTTACTACTAGAAGGTTGAGTGGTAGTAGTATTAATGGGTGGTGTGCGGGTTGGATTGGGGGGAATCAAATTCCGTAATTCTGGTAGTGATGGGCAATTGTTGGTTTGGTGACCCTCTTTGTCACAAAATGCGCAAGGTGGTGGGATGCGCGGAGGAAGTGGAGCTGTGGGCTCCTTCTTCTGTCACCTACCCCCGGCTGTAGCAGGGGGGGTAGGGAGTATGGGGGTAGTAGGGGTGAGGACAAGAATCATCATGGGAAGTCCTTCCTGTGGGCGAGGGACCATCTCAGGTGGATGTAAGTACCACACTAGGATTTCTAGCACCATGTTGGGTAGTGTGAGCATTGCGGCTACCTGGAAAGATTCTATACCTGGTGGAGGGTAAAAGAAGGGAATTTGAGTGAGGGGTCAGGGAACTATTTCCCAAATGGGACTAGGCCCTTGAGGGGATGTGGATTCGTGAACTATGGGTGTCGATGAATGCGCAGGAGGATCTTGTGGGAGTGGTGCTGTGACTGTTGAAACGTCAGGAATGACTGAAGCCTCCTGAGGAGGATGAGTATCCTCCTGTTGAGTTCCGTCAGAGGATACGACGCAGTCCTAATTATGGGGAAGGAGTGGTGGTGCTCCATGGTACGTCCCTAACAAGGATGGATCTTTGAAAATACTAGGACCCATCTCGATGAGTGGATATAAGTATTTGTTAGTGTGAATGAGAGGAAGAATGTTATCGAGATTGGCAGATGGGTTAGGCTCGTAATGCAAGACTTGGTCAATGGTCATAATCTTTCTGTTGTGTGGGAACATGATTGTCCTAAAGACTGATGATGCCACTGCCTTCATAGCATACATGTAGCTACGTCCAAACAAGATATTGTAATCGAGTTGAGCGTCGATAACTTCAATGTCAATGAGAATAGTTTTGCCTCCGAGTTCCACGGGGACATTCTGAAAGAGCCCTTCAGGAGATGATGGTCGTCCGTCATAAGCTCGTAATGTGATGGCGGAAGGTATGAGTTATGGGGAACCAAGCTTCTTCCATACTGTCTTGGACATGATACATGTAGATGCCTCTTCATCGATGATACACCGATGGACGGTGATGTTCCGTATTTTTACTGGTAGTTGAATAGCAACTGCGGCGGGAAGACGCGGTTCGCTGCTATCGAGGTCAAAGGTGATGAGTCGAGTATCGGTAGGGTCGAATGCCCCCAAGGTGGAAAGTAGTGATTTCTGTTGTGTTGGACAAGTCTAGAGGACTTCCAAAACTGACATGGCAGCCGGGGATTGTGCTAAGTCATCTACCAAGCTATAGTTATGTGTTGCCCTAGCCTGTGGGTTGTGAACATTCCTGCGCAAGGGGATGCGAGGGATGTGTAATGGTGGTTTGGAGAAAGGGCGAGGGATCATCAATGGGGGTCCCGTCAGTGTGGGGTTTGTTTCGGCAGAGATGGGAGTAGACTCAGTTGTTGTAGGATACTGACGATTGCGTGTTTGCAAAAGAATTTCTTCCTCACTGGTGAGGAGAATTGTCTGCTCTACTGGATTGTTGGGATTATGGTATTGGCCCACCTGAGGTGGGGGATGTTGCGTGTCCTACTGGGTGTTTATGACACCTTGATGTGGGATAGGATTTTGCAGTACGGTGGGAGGGGGTTGTTGCGCATATTGTTGTTGTGCCTGCTGCGACACAGGTTGCGCTGGGGAGGGGGGAAGGCTCCCAGAGTCTTTCAACCTCTTGAAATCAGCAATCTGGGGGCAATGGTGAGTGTAATAGATGTACACGCCACAAAGAGCACAAGGGTGGATGGTTTTAACAGTATTCCTCCCTTGGCGTTTGTTGTTATTGCCCCCCTAGGGGTTTTGGTTCCCTTGGTTCTGATTGCCCCCAGTGGGTGGATGCTGTGGGGGTTGATTCCCGTCTTGACCAGGATTGTTGTTATTCATGTTCCTTCCTTTCTTCTTGGCATTGTTCGAAGGGTGAGTTGGGTTGGCTATGTTCAACTGTTCAAAATTTTGGTATTGTTGAGCAGCAGAGGGTTGAACAAAGTTTACCCCCGCATGAGGATGTGGGGGAGCCAGGAAATGGAAAGTATGGATTTTGTGGTGGTATCGATTCATAGGGTACATAGGAAGGCGTCGTTCTTTCATTAGTACTATAAGCTGATGTTGAGGGGGTACCACTATTTGAGGGAATAGGTGGATGTATGGGAGGTGTCGGTGGTGGTCCACTAATGGGTGGAGGTATAGCAACAGGATATGGCTATTGGTAAGGGGGTGGGGGGTAATAAGAAGTGCCCCCATATGTCGACGGGTATTGAGGTGTTCCATACATTGGTGGTGGTTGGGGTTGTGGACCATGGTGTGTGGTGGCACCTATTAGTCCATCTGCTGAGTGAGACATCCCAGGTTTGTCCTGGCCAAATGGCACAGGTTTTGGAAGATCAGGAAGTACTGTGTACAAGTATCCTGACTGTGCGTAAATGAGGTCATATTGTTGATCTTTGCTGATGGATTCCTCTTCAGATTGTGGGAAGGTGGAAGCTACATCCTTGCCAAGGAGAGCGAAAAGTGATCTAAGAAACCAGTCAAGACATTGTTGTTTGGTGGTTTCTGCTTTACACAAACTACGTCGCCTACGCCACTCATGAATGTGGTCAGTGATGTGGGTGGCTGAGGACTGTTTGAAATTAGACAGTAGTTCAAGACCGTTGTCATGGCAGATGGGTAATTGGAAGAAAGTTAAGAATGCTTTGGCCAAGGATTCAAAAGTCGTATGGGACCCTGATTTTTCTTCAACATACCATTTGGCTGACGGGCCAGTGAGTGTGCGTTGAAAAAGTTGCAATCTGACGGAATCATCCATAATTCTATTGGAAGAGCACCATAGATGAAAGGTCATGACATGATTGGCGAGGTCATCCCCTGCCTTCCCTTCAAACTTTGGTATGTCTGAAGGAAGTTTGGTTGGCATTGCAGGCCATGTGGCGTCATGCAATATGGGATCATTGGTGAGCTTGGTGAGATCCAGAATGTTGAGAGAGGCCAAGTATGGCATATATAGTGGGGTAGGAATGTTAGTTCCAGCCATGGTGTGTTGTGAACCTGACCCTTGATGGGGACTAGGTGGGTTTGTGCTCCCTCCTTGAGAGGAAGTGGGTCCCCCGCTTCCGTACAAAGGAGAGTGAGTGACTGTGTGACCTTGGGAATTGGACCCAAGTAAGGTAGAACCAAGAAAATTTGATCCTAAGATGGTAGCACTCACAGGAGTGTGTGAAGGAGGTACCACTGAACGAGTATGACCAGATACTCCCCCTAATATAGGAGGAAGGTTGAGAAAGCGTCGAGAACGATGGGGGTTCTGTGGTTCCCTTATGATGTCAGACGAATTGTGTGAAATGTGTGCAACAAATGGCAAGAGCAATATAGAACCAAGAGTCTTTGCTGTGACTGTTTTTACACAATATATATATCAAAGTCAAACTGTAATTAGATGTGCATCATACATAAATGAAAAAGAAGCATATATGTGGGTAAGAGGGTTTTGTCCACGTGGGGGACTCAAAAGAAAGCAAATGCTCGTGTCCTAGAAGACCTAACGTCCTTCCTCTCTAATAGCATTGGACCTTCCAATAGCTCTCAATAGTGGGGTCTGAAGTCACCGGAAGAGACACTAGTGAAGGATGAAATAACTGGTTATAATGAGGAGTAGAGGGTGCAATATCCCGAAAGAGATGGCGATACCTCCCAATAGCCACACAAAATTCCAATCAAGGTGCGATTGCAGCCCACAACCGCCACCCGGGTAGATGTCCTAAAATTGGTCACTAGGTACCTCGGTCCAAGCGTGGCATTTAGATTTCTAGCCTAAGAAATGGGTCACGGGCTGGATCCTGTCCAAGAGGTGGGTGCCTCAAGGGGGGACGCACAGAACAACCGGACCTTGGCCTTCAACCCTTCATGGGTATCTCCCTGCCTTATGGTGATTGGAACGCTGGACTTGGAGGATTTGAAAGTTCCCTATTTGTCAACTTCTATGTTTGAAATTGTGAGAACCAGATAATGGGGGGTTATTTGGATGCCTACCCCTGAAATCCTACCTAGACTAAAATTTTATTTTGGCACCTCCTGTGGAGGATAACTTAATGAGTTGTTAGAAAGATTTTAGATGAAATTGTTTTGTGAGGCTGGGGGTGAAAACCAACCTCGTTTTATTAAAAGTGGGAGTGGATAGTCTTCTCAAGAAAAGATGGGGTGTTTTCAGAATCCCTTTGGAGGAAACCTACTTAGACCACCACGTTTCGAGATGAGGCTATGTGAGTGAGAAAGTGGCTTTTGTGTGTGAGTGAAAGTGTACCAAATTTTAGTTATTTAGATGTCACCTTGCAATATGTGGACATCGCTTGGTCCTTTACAAGAGTTTGATTACCTAAATCAGCTAGATGTCATTGGTACAACCTTGCGGAATTTTAAAATCCCTATGAAACTAGCATGTGGACATTGTGGTCCGTTACTATCCTTTAACTCCTTATGTGTGAGTTAATCTAGAAAAGCATGAAACTAGCCTAGATTTGAACATGTGGGCATGTGTGGGCCCGTTACAAACTTTTAAACTCTCCTAGTTTTTTTATCTAAGAAAGCAAAATTGCAACAACTATCCTACTTTTGTGACATGTGGGCATGTATGGGCCCGTTACAAGTTTAGGATATGTTTGGAAAATGAAACTAAGAGGGGTCCCAAAAAGGGCCTTCGTCCTCTCCTAAAAGTTTTGAAATTTTTTGTTTAAGGGAGATGAAACCGTTTTCGCAATCCTTTTCTGGTTCTCAAGATCGCTTGATGACGCAAGAGAAGAGCATACTCAAGATTGTTACTTCAATTTATGGTCCCAAAATGTGAGTTTAGATGTGATTAGAATTGATGTTCAACTTAGATTTGTAAACCAAAGCAAGCCATCCATGTGGCAAAAAGCAAATAAGGGAAAATGATTTTTATCCACCTAAGTGCTTATGTTTGTTTGGTTTTCCCCTTTATAAGTTGAGGGGTCTAAGTGGTGCAGTATTTAGAGCATGCATATCATCATTCTTAAGAAGGGAAGTGATTTTTCCCCACATCCAAGAGCTTACAATGTCAAATTTAGATCAAATGCGCGCCACACAGTGCATACACAGGCACATAGAGCGCACGGGCGCTGTCTGAATTGAGGGAGAAAGCGCATGCGTGCAGAGAGAAAACGCTGCACAGGTGCATGCACGCACGATGTGTGCCTGTGGGGTGTAATAACTGCATGCCTATGTCAAAAATCCGAGAAGAAAAATCCGGATGGATTTCTCCCAATCTTCTGGTGAATTGACTGGTTAGCAGGCCGGCTGAGGCCGGTTTATGAACCTGCAAGTTAATAAAATCAAAAGGAAAGCAAAATGAACCCAAATGAGGGAGGAATTGATACCTTCTCCCCAGTATGGTCGCCAATCTGTTTGCACCCAATTCGTCACTAGGTGAGCAAATTAAGAGTGCTTACATGCCAAGTTGGGCTTTGCTAGGCATGACAGTTGTAAAAGGAAAGGTTAGAAAGAGAAACTACAAAGTTATAAACAAGAACTAAACTAAAACAAATTAAAACTAAAAGCATATAAAACAAATGAAAAATAAGTACAAATGGACCAATATCACCAATGTATAAGCTGATCTATTGATGAAGTCCAAAGGCACAAAGAAGAAAGGGGACTTGGGTCCATTCTTTCTCCAATGGAAGGCTCTTGAGACCCTCACAAACTTGCTTCCCTTGCAAAGAAAAGATGAAAATGTGGGTGAAATAACTCCAAGCTTATCCACTCAAGTGAGAGGTGGAAAGCCCTATGAAATGGCGTTGGTTATGTTTATTGCCAAAGAATGAGTCCTTAGCAATCTCAGTAGCATAAAAATACAAAGAATTCCTTGAGAAAGTGATGGTTATTCATGGATTTTTATAGCCTAGCATGGGGTGTTTATGTGACCTCTTTGGAGTGTGAAAAGGGGCACTTTAGGGCTCAATTAGGTATTTGACCAGCCCCCGATGCGGATTGAGCTCGGATTTGGTGTCAAATCGACTTGGGAGCTGATCCATTAGTGGTTGGGAGGCCGACCAATTTCAATAAATGCGTCGTTTGGCAGGTGCGCGGGTTTTTCGCCCAACAGCTGCACATCGTGCGCGCATGCACGCATTGTACGTTGTTGTTACGCGCATATGCGCGCGCACCCCAGTTCTGTAAAGCGCCCTTCAATTTTGGTCATTTTGTATAGTTTTTTGACCCTTTTGCCATGCTGTGGATTAATCCTGTGCCATGAATGACTTAAGTCCTGTGTTGATGATGCGGAGTTCTTGTCGCCATGTGTGGACGAAATTTCAGTGATAACACACATGCTGATGGCATTATTGGTTCAACACAAACAAACCCGCTGATCCATTGTCACATCAATTGTAAAAATTGTCGATACAATAGACAGTGGCTAGCCAGACCACTTGTTCGGCTGCTCCCCCTACCCAGAAGTCGGATGTACACAGTGTGCAAACGATAAAACCAAAGGCCACCTAGAAGCCTCACGAAAAGAAGAAACAAGAAAATAAGTGTAAGGGGGATAAGAAACCCATTGATAATGCTAGAGGGGGAGACACTGAAAATAAGAAGTCAAAGTATCCTTGTAATATTTGCAAAGAAGACCACCTGACCCATCAATGCCCTCGACTTGCGGAGGCCCATAAGTTATTGGCATAGCAACAGGCTATCATGTTAATGAATTTGTTTCCACACAGGAAAAATCTAACTCAAGCTTCCTCAAGTGCGGAAGAGGGCAGTCAAGGACCCCCTCTGTCTTCGAATAATCCTTCATCTGCAAATGTGTATATCATGAAAGGTTATGCCTATATATCAACTATAGCACATGATTACGGAAATCCAAGCACCTATGAGAAGGTTAAAGAAGCTAAAAACCCACCTCTTCCTCTCCAGATCGAGAAAACATTGGGTGACACAATGACCTGCATCACAAAAGGTGTGTTCAAGAAAGCTTCTCACAACCCAAATGCAAGGGACACCTTGAAGTACTCTGTGGTGGAGGATTTATCACAAACCCCTTGCGCGATGTCTGCTTTGGATGTCCTCCAAAGTTGCCCTTCCTAGAGAAAGGCCCTGTTAGCCACCCTAGGATCTCTCGAGAATTGAAATCCAGGAACGATCATGCTTGATACGACTGAATTAAGACCTCGTCTTCCCTAACACACAGATTTTCAGATAGTAGTGGCTTACACCATGAAAATTTTTACCCGGAATATTTTATGTACAGTGGTGGATTAGGGTGCCTCGACATGTGTGATGTCTTTGGTGTGTTGGAAGGCCATTGGCCAACCCATTTTGTCTACGTCACCTACTCTTCTTACAACTTTTGGTGATCATTCTTTTTGACCACATGGGATCATTCCCTCTTTCCCCATGCAATTAGGGGGAAAAACTATGTGCATCGAAGTTGAAGTGGTCAATGCATCTCTCAACTACAATATTTTGTTAGGAAGGAGTTGGACCTATGCTATGCAAGTAGTGGTCGCGACAGTTTTTCGGGTCTTGTTGTTTCCACACGAGGGCTAGATCATGACCATTGATCAATTATCCTTCTCTTGTCTTGACCTTCATCGGAAGTCTCCACAGTCCCGATGATTGATAACCCTCAGCCCGACGTTGTTAACGTAGGGGTTGGTTTGTGCCCACCTTTGATGGGTACTTTCGATTACTCGCCTCTGACCGACAATGTCCATTACATGACGGCTGTCCCCAAACAACCTCAAGCTGAAAATTTTTAAATATCATCGTTTCAAACAACATACCTTAACGATCCATGGAATCCTTGTTACACATGATTTTGGTCACTCTAGTGATGTCTCTACAAGTGACGTATTCAGGCTCCCACAAGGACTTTTTTCCTGAAAAAAGTGATTGTTGTCTTCTTCCAAAAAACACATTTTTAAGATGAGTTTGCAGGCTGCCTATATTATAGGGTGCGAAAATCCTTCATTCTCGCAGGTAACCCAAACTTAGGGTGCAAACTGCTCGCAGTCTGCTCTATAGGTAAGGTGAGAACCTGTTTCAAATCTTGGAAAAGATAAGAGGTCACAAAGGTTCTAGAAGGGAATATTCTAGAAAATGAGTTGGCATTCGCATGGTTTTCATCCTACTGACTTCTTAGATTTAGTGGGATCATCCTCATCCATTTAACCATCTCTCCTTCTCCTATATATTGAAATGTTTCTCATGGAAAAGGTTAAGCAAGATTGAATGAAGAATTGGTGAGAGAATTGTGTGAAGAACTCTGTTTGGATAGAAGCTTGAGGACTCTATTTGGTCTATCAAGTTTTATTGGATCTTCTTCATGAAAAGTGTAGAGCAAGTGTGTGTGTTAGAACCAAGGGTCACTAAAAGGAAACTTTTGACATCAAGGCGATCTGGTTGTATCTTCTAATTTCATTTAATATAATACAACGACATGTCCCTTTCCCATGAAATCACTCTTATTTTATTGCATAACTCCTTGATCATATGCATAGGTTGACATTGAATATACTTTGTTATCTTCACTTTGGTTGGTTTGTGTCATCTTGGACCTGATTTCACAAGAGCACTGGAGTGAAGAAGAAACAACAGATACCTAAGGAAGCGATATAAAGGTATGTCACCCATTCCTTCTTAGTAGTAGATTCAATAACTGCAACTTAGAGAAAGAGTCGTGTCCTATCCTGTTTTGTTCTAGATCCAGGTGGATCTAGGGAGATCTGTTAGTGTCCGCACCTACCGATTTATCCGATAACAAAATTGGTGGCTCCACTGGGGATACAACCCACTTTGGTGGTTTTTTCTTGGTCATTTGCTCTTGACCTACCCTTTTTCATTCTTGATCAATCTCTGAGTCTTGAGGAGATCCTCTAGGACTCCATGGACCTAGAAGTTCCCTCAAGAGTTCTATCATTTTTCCAAAATTTGCTTGATTACAAACCTTCTCGCACTGCACCTTTCTGTAGCTTGCAAGAAGAACTAAAGTTTGCACCCTAGTGTTCAGTTCAGTGCGAAATTCTCACAACCTGCCTGTGTCTAGCCTGCGAGAATCCTTAATTCTTGCACTATACCCCACTATCAGACTGCGAACTCACTTGTAAAATTTTTGGATTAAGTCTTTTGTGTCTTCAGATGCCCAGATTGGTTGGTGTGTCTAGAAAGAACTTCTCTAGCCAGTGATTGAATGTTTCTTGACTTCAAATCTCACGAATGATTAGTTTTCAGAAATCAAAATCTCTTCTTGATCATTTTTCTCAATTTTTACCTCTTGGCCTTTTCTTAACAAGGGTATAATCTTCGATTCTGAAATCCGAGTGCTTGTTTGGTTAGGAGCCTTTGATTGGATTAAAAGTTGAGATTAATGGTCATTTTCAATTGATTATTACTTGGAAAATTGTTACCCATGTTCATTTGGAGAGACTGGTCTTGTCTGTTTGTTATTTTTGTCTTCATTGAAAGATCGATTTGGGTGTTTGTTGTGTATTTCTTTTTCGTTGGTTGCTTAATTTTTCTTAGTTCCATCCTTGTTGCTTGGTTTCTAATAAAAAATGTAAAGACATTTTTTTTTTTAAGCAAATTTTTATTCAAAAAATATTGGCATTCAAGTATTGAAAGAGAACGAATAGGGAATTTGCATTGTTCATGATTGTTTGATATTACATTTCAGAGAAGATCATACATCATAGTTCACATTATTCTAGAAAACTCCTCTTTCCCTCCTGTAAATAGGATTCATCAAACAAAATTTCTATCTTTCATCCCTATTTATGCATTGTTGGGTCAGAGTCTCACACAACATCGGTTTCATTTCCATCTCCTTTTGAGTAACAACAACCTTTAATAATATTGCGCAATTTTAAAATTCAACTAGTAACTTTTTCTAGGGCTCTTTTACACCAACATTAGCTAGGCTAGAGCTTTGGAATAGGCAGTGAGACACACTCTCCAAAGAACAAAACACACAATAGTATCTTGTGATAAGGAGTGTCAAATTCCATTTGCAACATTTTGTCCTAGGAAGCCATTCTCACAGAAGGGTCAAACCTGAGGTCGCATTAAGGTTGATAGAGTCACTCACCCTACTTTGTTGATATTGGTGTAGATATTGCACATATTATGGGGGTCACTTGAAGGTATACCCACAATGATGAGTGGAAGCCTCTCAAGCTGATTTCGGGCTAGATACCCTGCCCTTGCGTGTGGATCAGACTGTCGACTGTTCGCCCAGGCATTATTGTTGTTGTTGGTAACCTTTGTAGCCTATCTTCTTAGGGTCTTACACAAGGTGAATGTGAAGGGGTAAGTCTTCATGGTACCTAAAATTGACGTTGTCTAGACTCACTCGGGCTCCTTGGAGGGTATACCCATGATTGTGTGTGGGAGCTTGCACTAGGGTGTAAGTCCATTAAGCTAGTCGTCAACGTAACTTTTCCACCCTGGCCCAGCCCCTTCTTGTCTTGTCATTGTGACGTTGGATTTCATCACAAACTAGTGACTTTGGAATTAGAATGTCTTGTTTTCTTGGTTTTTCTTCCTAGATTTTATTAGCGCATGCTGTTTGTTTACCCAAGTTGGCCATAGAATTTATTTCATAAAATTCTAACTTGATCACAATTTACCCTCCACGTTGTTCACGTAGAATGTAGGGCCTATCCCTAGAAGATCTGGGAGGTTCTCAACCCTTGCCTACCAAATCACTAGAGGGCTCTCCTCAATAGAGTGAAGTCCAAGATGTTGCCACTCCGCCAGTGGAAATAACTAACTCTTTAGAATGGTTCTGAATTACCAATTATCGAGAGGACTTTCGAATTCCTCCCGACTCTGAGAGACATATTGTTTGAGTGAATTCTTCCGGAGATATAGTTGTTTAGTATTTTGTATTACCAAATGGACCTTTCATAGGACCTGAGGGTCAAGATCCTTTTTGGACTACTGGCATTTTTAGATAGGATCTCTTTAGCTTAAGAGAAGGTGTTGATATCATGGTCACACCTGAGCTGCCCAAAACATCTGATCCAGATGCAATACCTTATACTACTGCCTATTATTTTCCTGGTACAGATGCTCCGCCAGCTAATGACATCTTGACTATCCCTCTACAAATGGTCCATTACACAATGGTCCCAAATACTACGAATCCTCACACTGGGATTATAGTGGCTAGCCAAGACCCCATGGGCACACCACTTTCACCCAGATTCACCCCAACACTTCCGCCCAGATATCATGCATTGAATGCTTCTATTCCCACTCCCACACAAATCTCATTTAGGACTCCTGGTGTTTCCACTCCTTCTGGGCACCATCTCGTTCTTGGTTTCATTCTGACACTTCCTCGACCCCCTTTCAGAGGACCTCTTCCATCCTCTATCGGAGGCAGACCCTAGTGGCACCATCCTGTATTTCACACCTAATTACTAGATTCCTATTGGTGGACAATTTCACCAAGGAGGCCAAACCCAATCCCCTTTTGCAGGACAAATCCCAATTGGGATGCAACCCCTGATTGGAGGGAAATCCCCACTAACCCCACCTTATGGAAAAAACATACCTCCATCCTTGGCCCAGTATTGGAATTATCTTATTCAACATAATCCTCACTCGACTGGGGGGCAACAGCCTCAAGATAGCTCTATCATACCCCCTAGTACAGGCCAACCATATCCAGGCACGTCTAATCCTATTTGGGGCTTAAATGCTCAACCCCATAACCCTTTTCAAGGGTACAAACCTATGAATTACTTTCCTCCACACCAACAACCGAATCTTCCTGGATCTTTGCATTATATGAAAACTTCTTATGGTCCCACTGGTCTACCAATGAGACTCACTCCCCAAAGTCACTAGTACCCACATGTGAATAGACAGTTACCCTTCTTATCCAACCTGGACCTCCCTGATCTATCAAGAATTTTAAATGATCCAATCTGTCACTCTCCTCAATGGCCTGCCATACCGACCAAACTACCATCTGACATCCCTAAATTCGATGGTAAACTGAGAGAGGACCCGAACAATCATGTAATGACTTTCCACCTTTGGTGCTCATCCAACTCCTTGATGAATGACTTTATTCGTTTACGCCTTTTTCAGCGAACCCTCACAGGTTTTTCCACGAAGTGGTATATAGAATTACCACAAGGCTTCTTCACTGAATTCAACACCCTCGCTATGTCTTTCCTCACCCACTGCCAGGTACCGATCCGTTACGAAACAGGAACCGAAATTTTGAGTTCTTTCAAACAAACCAAATCCACTCATATCTCTGATCACATTCATGAGTGGTGATGGATACGACGTCTCATCAAACTCGAACTTCCTGATCAGTTGCTAGCAGAGTGGTTCATGAAATCATTCGTGAACGACATCGCTTGTGAAATATCCATGGGTGGAGTTTTCACAGAAGAACATGAAATTAGTCATGCTCAATACCTCGACCTCGTTTACTCACAAAAAGGTACTCTTTACGACTTACTCCCTGACGTACCTTGTCCTTCTACTTCCACTACTTCAACTAATCCTGCTGCTTCTCATGCAACTGATGGTGTGATTGGCACTTTCCATGCCCAACCTCATTCCGTACAAACCTCTAGAAACAAACCCAAATCCATTTCTTCTAATGTTCAAAATGATCTATCTCTTACCCCTCCCACCGACAAGACTTCTAAGGTGAAATCTATTCAATCTGCCCTCGTCGGCAAAAATAAATCCAAAAAAGGAAAGGGTAAGAACAAGGAGGATAAAAATAATCCGCAATATGAGAAAACAAAAACACCACCTATTGACGATAGGGATAAGCGCAAACCCCGATACCCTTGTCTTATCTATGGTGATGATCACTAAACTAAGGATTGTCCATGACGAGCCAAGGTTACTAAGTTCCTTCAAGGGACCCTGAAACCCCCCACTCCAGCCGTGTTGTCACAACCCTTACCTTCTCAACAACATGCCCAATTAGTCATTCATGACCAACCTTCCCCCTCCAATACATCCTATGTATTAATGTGTGCAGGTGATTCAAAGAAGAATGACATCACACTTACCACTCGAGCCAAAGATTATTCTTCCTCCAAAGAGAAGGTTAATGCAATACATCCTTCATTGGTCCAACCATCTCCCACGACTCCACCTATCAACGATCCTCTTCATCTCGAACAACCAAGCCTAGATATAGTTCTTTGCCCTCCCCCAAAGGGTGTTGTTCAAAAATCAGCTTTCAATCCTCATGCACGTGTTGCCCATAACTACAATATTGTCGAAGATCTGGCCCAAGCACCGTCCGCGATGTCAGCCCTCGAAGTCCTTCAGATTTGTCCTATACAATGAAAGGCACTGTTGAAAGCTATTGGTGGAATCGACCCTACGGATACAAATTTAATAATTTTTGACTTGGAAGATCACATTCCAAGGTTTCCCCCTCAACTTGCATTCCAAATACAAGTTATTGTCTCCGACAAAAAAAATTGTAGAACAGTTATTGATGAGGGTGCCTCGACGTGTGTCATGTCTATTACCTGCTGGAAAGCCATCGTCTCTCCTCCTTTGAATGAATCCCACAACACACTCAAAGCCTTCAATGGCTCTATTTTTAAGCCTTATGGTGTCCTCCCTTCATTTCCTATTACGTTAGAAGGAAAAACATTCAACATTGAATTGGAGGTCTTTGATGTTCCTCTTGATTACAACCTTCTACTTGGCCATAGCTAGATCGATTCCATGCATGCAGTTGTGTCCACTCTTTTCCATGTCGTGCATTTCCCACATCAAGGAAAAGTAGTTATCGTAGACCAATTGGCCTTATTTCACTTTGATTCACGTACCAGTAATGTACCTTTCATTGCAAACCCCCCCCCTGGATATGAGAACGTCGATGTGGGTCTTCTTAAAGATTCCTCTTTGATGGGTACTTTCCCCATTCCACCATACGATGTTCCACATCCGTTTTTCGCCTCGATCAACATGATCTCCACATCTGTCCATGGAACCCCTGCGTCTTATGACCCGTGGATGATACCCAACCCCGATGACCATCTTCGTTATGGAAACGAAATTACTTTGAGTCCGATCGAATCCACTTATCAATCCATTCAATTGGCAACCCCTTCTTCTCCTTCTATTGGTGCTTCATCTCCGGATCCATTCCACATCATTTTTCCTACAGATGAGATGATTATGTCTGTTATGTCCATGGAAGATACCCCTTGGGATGATGGACATCATCGTTCCATCCTCTTCCTGGAACAACGCACCATCGAGGGTTACCAATGAATCTCGACCCCGTTGACCGTTGTCATCATTTCTACCATTCTCGAGTCTACACACAATATGTTCTATGAAGGGAACTTAAGTAATATCTCACCCACCATCCCCCTCGACATATCCATAAAACCTAGAGTTGTCGAAAATGTGCATATCGGAGATTCATGTTCCCATGAAAAAGTTGTCACCTACAAGTCTCTTTTCCAAGAATTTCATGACGTCTTTTCATGGAGCTATGAAGAAATGTCGAGGATTGACCCCGACATTGTGGTACATGAGATTAAGACATACCCGGGTGATAAACCTGTCCGGCAATGAATTCATCCAGTCCACCCACGTAAAGTAGCCGCTATCAAGCTTGAAGTTGAGAAACTTCTCAAAGCTGGCTTTATTTACCCTGTGGCTCTAACTGACTGGGTTTCCAATATTTTTCTGATTGACAAGAAACAAGGCACAATCCATGTGTGCATTGATTATAGGGACATTAACAATGATTGTCCTAAAGACAACTTTCCTACCCCCTTCATTGACCAGACTGTCAATGATTGTGCCAGAAGTGAAATCTTCTCTCTGATGGATGGTTTCTCTGGATATAATCAAATCAATATCGTTCCCACAGACCAACACAAGGCCGCTTTTATTTGTCCTTGGGGCACTTTCGCCTACCGGAAACTTCCATTCGGTTTAAAGAATGTCGACGCAACTTTTCAACGTGCTATGTCTTATTCCTTTCATGATGTAAAGAACATCATGCAGCCATATCTCGATGACTTACCCACTCATTCCATGCACCATGTATATCATCCAATATACCTCCACGCCATTTTCCTTCGATGTCGATTTTACCACATAAGCTTGAATCCCCACAAATGTGTTTTTTGCGTAGAATTTGACCGACTTCTAGGATTTATTGTTTCACGTCAAGGGATCAGGGTAGATCCTTTGAAGGTCGAGGTGATTCTCAATATCCCTCCTCCTTCCTCACTTCACCAGTTACAAAGTTTGCAAGAGAAGGAAAACTTTCTTCGTCGTTTCATCCCGAACTATGTTGAGCTAACTCTTTGATTTGCGCGACTTCTCAAGAAAGGTTTTGAGTTAGTATGGGATACCACTGCCAACAAATTTTTCAAATATTTGAAACTGTCTTTGACACGTACCCCAATACTCTTCCCACCTGATTACAGTCAGGATTATTTCCTTTACCTCGTAACCTCAGACTATACCATCACTATGGTTCTCATCCAGGAGGATGATTCTCATGACGAACATGTCATCTATTACTTGAGTCAGAGTCTCACGAATACCAAAACCAAGTATTTACATGTTGAAAAATTGGCCTTGGCCGCTGTCCAAGCTATTCAATGTTTCTGACACTATATCTGTTCTCTCAAGACTACGATAATTTCTAACTGCAAACCTATGCAACACATTCTTACATGCCAATTGCTAGGGGGGAAATAATCCAAATGGATCGTAATACTCCAGGAGTTTGACTTAGAAATCGAATGTGCTAAGTCCAAGAAATCCTTGGTGTTTTCCAAGTTGATATGTGACCTTCCCTGCTCTAAGATGAAAAATGTAGCAGTCGATTCATTACCCGATGAATCCCTTTTCCTGACCAGTTTCGATGACCTTTGGTATGGAGATATCATCATATATCTCCAGACCCAAAATTTCTGGCCCAATTTGTCTAGCACTGACCGTCGTTGAATACGCTACTAATCCTGTCAGTATATTATCCTCGGTCATACTCTTTATCGTCATGAGATTGAATCCATTTTTCAATGACGCCTCACATTTGATGAAGCCAAGAAAGCCCTAAATGACTGCCATTCTAGAGCCTATGGTGGTCACATGTCTGGGTATGCTACTGCCCAGAAGATCTTACGAGCGGGGTATTTTTGGCCTTCTTTATTCAACAATTGTATAATTGTTGTCCAAAAATGCCACACTTGCCAAACCTACAACAATAAAATATGATCACACCCTGATATACACCCTATGGTCTTCGTTGGTCCTTTTGCAAAATGGGGTATCGATTTCATGACATGTCACCCTCACTCAGTCGGGGGGCATGATTACATTATCGTAGCCATAGATTATTTTACAAAATGGGCTGAGGCGATGCCAACATTCGACAATACCGAGAGGACTGCAACGTTATTTATGTTCAATCACATCATTTCTCAGTTTGGTGTTCCTCAAGCTATCATTACTGACCACGGTAGCCACTTTAGAAACTTCATGATGTCCAAAATCACTAAAAAGCTGGGTCTTCACCATGAAAACTCAATACCGTATTACCGACAAGCCAATGGCCAAGTTGAAGCAATAAACAAAATCCTCATCACCATGCTTCGGCGAATGATAGGGATTCACAAAACGAGTTGGCACACGATGTTGTTTTCAGCATTGTGGGCTTACCGGACATCCATCAAGTCTACTACCGGGTTTACACCATTCTAGTTAGTCTATGGTCTAGAAGCCATCTTGTCGATTGAATGTGAGATACCCTCCCTAAAACTAGTTGCGAACTTCTCCCAAACACTTCTGCCAAAGAAGAACGTCTGTTGTATCTCATGCAATTAGACGAAACCCGTCGCAACGCCACCCTAGTTATAGAAGCCCAGAAGAAATGCATCAAAGCCCAATATGACAAACATGTCAAGCCACATTTTTTCTTCGAAGGTGATCTAGTTCTCCTTTACGAACAAGATCGAGATGTGCTAGGAGCCGAAAAATTTGAAGCTATGTGGCGAGGTCCTTATGTCGTCAGACAAGTTTTGGAGAAAGGAAATTATGAGTTGGTGGACTACGACGGTATCACTTTGAGTGAAACCAGAAATGGGTTGTACTTAAAGAAGTACTATGCTTAAGATCACTTGTGCATGAGTACTTGTATTTTATTGTATCATACCTTTTGTTACTTTAATATGTTTTTTTGTTATTTTGTCTCTTCCCTCAACCGCTTATCTTGTGTTGTGATTGGTTTCCATATGTCAGAGTCTTTTCCACCCCACATTGGCTTCGCCGATCGTGCTAGTTGTAGTACTTAGAACCTTTCTTTTGTTGCATGGGAAATTTATGCCCCTACAAATGAACTTATCAGTCTATGAGGTGTGTGCCTCGGTCGTGCGACCAATAATATTGCAGAATATAGCTCTGTCATCGAATTGTTGAATGATTCTATTTTTCTTGATATCCACCACCTGGTTATACGAATTGATTCACAGCTAGTAGTACTACAGTTAAGTAACGTGTATGCTATCTGAAGTCCTACTTTATTACGGGTATATTTACGAATTCGCCTCTTGGAACATTATTTTGATTATATCGAATATCAACACATTCCAAGATGTCTAAATACATTGACTGATGCATCAGCTAACTATGTGTTAGACAGACATTTGGGACATTTATAAACCAATCACACATTACATGTATAACACAACACAAAATAAGATGGTAGAAGCCGTATATATGTATATAATGATCAAAAGTTTTTACAAAAAGTTTATGTCCAAGGATCAAAATCTCAAAATACGAATCCCATAGCTTCTACAAAGTAGCATCACGGATGATGCTCAGGATAACACACAATTTCTCAAGCTACCCTATGGAGCAGTCGACTGAGAGACTCGAACACGCCCACAATATGGCGCTATTAACATCTCGGGATCTCCCCAATAGCAATATCCAGGATGTCCGTGGTCAACCCCTCCAAGTTCTGTTCCACTGCCTCATAGTCTTAGGTATCTCATCTCTCCACTGAAGCTGCTTCTCCTCACCATTGAATGGGAGACATTCTTGGAGGTCGATATGGCCCCACATCTGTGTCATCGAAAACAAATTTTTTTATTAGTCCTTGGATAAACATAAAAACATTTCATATGATAAAATTTGCAAAAAATTTAAAAATAACAAAATGTGTACTTCTTACCTAAGTCACCCCACTGAGCATCCTCGGGCAGGGCCAAATCCGGATCCCCTCAGAAATCCAAACCATCATATGTGTAGTCATCGATCATCAGCATTTGGGGCCTCAACCAGTCAAAAAATGAATCATTATAGGCCCTGCTACATGTCGAGCCACGAGGTTGCACCACCTCAGCATCCTCAGATCCTGTGGGGCGGGTAAACCCCAATAAACCTGTAGTCGCAGTAGTGGGACCCTCTCAAGGAAGAATGACACCAAAAGTGACCTGTACCCAAACTTCTTCAAGTCACGATTTCTACACTTCGTCAATTGTCTCTTCATACTGCAGAGAACTACATCTAACCAGTTGAAGACTTGAGGCTTTGTGCACTCTATGGCGTATTAGAAATAGCTCTGAAGAGCCATGTGTGGAGCTATGCTCCCAACCATGTGTGCAATAGTAAACAAGATGGTCTGTAAGGTCAAATATTGGACCCCCCAAATAGAATCCTTACCCTTCCTTCTCTCTGCCTCAAGAACACAATACTGGCGATAATACTCGCTCATAGGGAGTTTGTCACCTCTACCTCCGATCAAAGTAGCATGGTATCCACACCATGACAACCCCATTAGAAAATAGATATCCTCAATATCTAGTGTCAACGTATGGACTCCCATGTGAAATAACTGTTGATCCACGTCCCACATGTGGACCAGGTATTCCAACAACCTGAGTTGGGCTCTCATGCCCGGAATCTTGAAAAATTTCAAAAGCCCACAGTCTTGGAGGGAAACAACTATACCCGGGTCATTCCTGACAATGGCGTCGTCCTCCTCATGTTCTCTTTCTCTCCATTCCAACATTGTGATGGTCAAACACCTGCAAAATATCCATGAGAGGGAAGTCAACAACTTGTTTTAAACTCTTGCATAATTTTTATTGAGCAAAACCTTACTTTAAAATCCATTTTTCGACCCCCACAGGTGAGCCTTTTGCACAGTGTGAGATTCTCGCAGGTGCCCTGAAGGCCACTTGCAAGAATCTTAGATTCTTGCAAGTCCCACATTGCCCACCTGTGAGAATTCTTGGGTGCATGTTTCGACCCTAAAATGGACTCAAAACCCAAAAAAATTGCCAATTAAAATAAAAAATAAACCATGTAAAAGTTAGAGAATCAAGAGATTACCTTGTTGGCTGAAACCATTTGCCAAATGATTGCTTGTGCCTCCCGCAATCAAGCAAAGAAATTTGGGGGAAAATGAGGTATGTTGGACAAGTTTTTGGGCAAAGTAACAATGAAATGGTAAAAATTCCATTTTACCCATATTTATTCACTTTTTGCTATTTTTTATTGATTTTTTATATTATTTTCATTGCTTTGTTTATAAAATCTAATACCCTAATAGCCTTGTGAGTGTGGTTTTCACATATATAGCAACTTCGAAGTCCAAACGAGGGGGTGTGGGTGTTTTTTCTTTTTGTCGCATGTACGACTACTTTTTTAGGGTTTTTTAGAAAAAACCTCAAGCTCAGTCTTCATTCGTTCTTGTGCTCGAAAATATATGAGAACATAACCGAGTATACTTTTTCTCGTCTTTTCATACTCATCATGGTAAAACGAAAATGACGAACGTAAAGGAGTATCCTTTAAGCTCTTTTCACGCTCCATAAAAATGAAAAGATTACCGAGCGATCTTGTTCTTTTCATGCTCATTAAAGTATTTGAAGAAAACATTTGATGGGCGATTGTTTATCACTTTTTCGGTCTCGTCGAACTCTTTTACAAAAAAGGAATTGGGAGAGTTCTCTTTAAGTGTTTTTCATACTCTCAAAACATGAAAAACCCCCTAGTTTTCTATCCTTGTACTCGTTAAACAAACATCGAAAGACCTGCAATGGGACTAAACCACTCCTTCCTAGGGTTCGTTAAATATACTCCGAGGGACTCATCTGAAGGATGAACTTACATCAACAAGCATATCTTATCCTCCTCTAGCTTGTGTAAAAATAAAGAGGTACTTGCCAGAAATGGTGGGGGAAATTTTGGGAAAGGGATGTGTTTTCGTATTCATATTAATGGAAATAAGCGTCGCTCTTGAACATGACACCCCCTATTCATCATTTAAATCCATGTTGGAAAATCTATTTGTCTCTCGTTCGACTTGTTACAATGTCATATCTTGGATCATCTTTGAGTCAGTGCTTTGAAGTCCTTGGTCGTGTCATTTATATGTTCAAGAGAAGTTCGACCAAGCCCTCTATTGAGTCAGCCATCTGTAGTTGTCCATTCTTACTATTTTGGCCTTCCTTGTGTCCGTTTCAACCTGTATTCATACTTTGTTTCACCCTCAAAATCTATTACTTATTTTGTGTCATTGATGGGGGATACATCAAGGCCCTCTTGTGATGAGTCTTGTTCCATCGACTCCAACTCATTATCCATAAATGAGACTTAGAAATCATTTATTACCTTGTAACCTGCATGCCTTAATGGCAGGTCTCTTCGCTTTCGACAGGGGTTTCACATCATTGATCCCTAATCGAGAGATTCCACCGAGTGCTCGACTTCATCTAATGCATCCGCATTTGTTTGGATTGTACTTTGGTACCTTGGGAGTCATTGACATAAATGGTGATTTCCCTTACACTTGTTAATAGTTTTCATCAATGATCGGTAATCAAGTGGTTTCTACCATGTTTGACTTCATCACATGTAATCACATGGCTAGATTCGTACTTTCAGGTGACGAGATTGAAGACCCTGGGTCTCATATTTTTTATCCAGGCTATGATGGAGTATGTATGATTTGTATCATCACATAGATCCACTTTGTATTTCATGTGGCTATGTCGTCTTAATTCAAGTCTTCTCACATAGATCCATAGTGTATTCCTGGTGGCTATGTAGCATTTTGATGACATGGATCCAAAGTGTATGATTGGTGGCCATGACATACATTTATAATTCCATTCATTTTTTATCTGAGAATGGGAATGCCTACCTCAAAACTGGTATTATATTCTGCAGATGCTTGGTTGTTTACAAGTTTCTGATTAGGTGTGCTCCTTGTTTCTGACACACACACACATTTTACAAAGTATTTCGGTTGTCACAAGTTCCAGCCTCATACTTTGGGGGGCATTCTGTTACACATGATTTTGGTCACTCTGGTGATGTCTCTACAAGTGATGTATTCAGGCTCCCACAAGGACTTTTTGCTTGAGAAAAGTGATTGTTCTCTTCTTCCAAAAAACACATTTTTAAGATGAGTTTGCAGGATGCCTATATTACAGGGTGTGAAAATCCTTCATTCTCGCAGGTAACCCAAAATTAGCATGAAAACTGTTCACAGTTTTCTCTATAGGTAGGGTGGGAACATGTTTCAAAGCTTGGAAAATATAGGAGGTCACAAAGGTTCTAGAAGGAAATCTTCTAGAAAATGAGTTGGCATTCGCATGGTTGGCATCCTACTGACTTCTCAGATTTAGTGGGATCATCTTCATCCAATTAACCATCTCTCCTTCTCCTATATATTGAAAGGTTTCTCATGGAAAAGGTTAAGCAATATTGAATGAAGAATTGGTGAGAGAATTGTGTGAAGAACTCTGTTTGGACAGAAGCTTGAGGACTCTATTTGGTCTATCAAGTTGTATTGGATCTTCTTCATGCAAAGTGTAGAGAAAGTGTGTGTGTTGGAACCAAGGGTCACTGAAAGGAAGCTTGCAATATCAAGGCGATCTGGTTGTATCTTCTACTTTCATTTAATATAATACAACGACATGTCCCTTTCCCATGAAATCACTCTTATTTTATTGCATAACTCCTTGATCATATGCATAGGTTGACATTGAATATACTTTGCTATCTTTACTTTGGTTGGTTTGTGTCGTCTTGAACCTAATTTCACAAGAGCATTGGAGCGAAGTGGGAACAACAAAGACCTAAGGAAGTGATATAAAGGTATGTCACTCATTCCTTAGTAGTAGATTCAATGACTACAACTTAGAGAAAGAGTCGTGTCGTGTCATGTTTTGTTCTAGATCCAGGTGGATCTAGGGAGATCTGTTAGTGTACGCACCTATTGATTTATTTTATAACACTCTTCCTTCCCCATCAGATACGATGGAAGGGACAGAGCACCATGGCATGGCCATGCCTTTGTCCATGGCATAAGTTTCATACTTGATCATTCAACGAGTGTTTGTCGACCCTGATCCGACTCCAGCACAAGAGTTACATCCAGGGCTTGAGCCTATTTGGGCTCAAGGTTCCCTTTCTGATATAGATTCCTTAGACTTGATCTTGCCTTCAGACGAGGTGACTATTGAGGAAATGACTAGTCCAAACACACCCTAGGATGATCTTCATCATAGATCCTACTTTCTCCCAGAGTTTAGATGAATTGAAGCAGGTGAATTCACTTTGACTATGAATGGAGATAAAGATTGTCCCATTAATCCTTTGGAAACGCATGTTGTTTACGCTGAAGGAAATATGGAAACAATAGATGAAACAATACCTATTGACATCTCCAGAACCCCTGGCGTCGTGGAGAATATCTTCGTTGAAGAGGATTTCTACCCCGAGAAGATTCAAATCTACAAGGATTTATTTAAAGAATTCTACGACGTGTTTGCCTGGTCTTACGAGGAAATGCTAGGCATAGATCCAAGAATCATCGAACATGAAATCATGACTTATCCTAATGTCAAGCTAGTCCGGAAGAAGCTTTGTCCAGTCAATCCTAAGAAAGCAGCAGTATCAAGGCTAAAGTAAAGAAACTACTTAAAGTTGGCTTCATCTACCCCATCCAATTGACTCAATGGGTGTCGAATCCCATGCCAGTCAATAACAAACAGGGTACAATTCACGTATGTACGGACTTCCGTGATATGAGCAAGGCCTGCCCAAAAGATAATTTCCCCACGCCATTTATTGACCAAATAGTCGATGAATGTGTAGGTTGCGAGGCATTTTTGTTCATGGATGGTTTTTTGGGATACAATCAGATACAAATCAAACCCAAAGACCAACACAAAACCACTTTCATTTGTCCATGGGGTACATTCTCGTATCATAAGATGCCTTTTGGTCTACAAAATGTTGGAGCTACATTTTAGCGGACCATGTCTTTTTCTTTCCATGACCTCAAACACATAGTCGAGGCTTATCTCGATGATTTAGCATCACAATCTCGCAAGAGAGATGATCATCAGGCACACCTCCAACGTATCCTTGAATGGTGTCGCTATTACTGAATCCGCTTGAATCCAAACAAGTGCAGTTTTTGCGTCACATCAGGTAATCTGTTAGGTTTCATAGTTTTGAAAATAGGGATCATGTTCGATCCTCTAAAGGTTGAGGCAATAGTTCAATTGCCTCCCCTGTGCACCATACCACAACTTCAGATTCTACAAGGAAAAGCGATTTTTTTACGACGTTTCATCGCAAACTGTGTCGATATCACAAAGGGTTTTATGATTTTATTGAAGAAGGATGTTCCTTTTCATTGGGATGCAGCCACTCAACGCTCTTTCGTAGCGTTGAAACATGCCCTCATATCTACCCCTCTTCTTTGGCCACCCAATTATAATAAAGATTTCCTCTTATACTTGGTTGCTGCGGAGTCAACCATTGGTATGGTCTTAGTTCAGAAAAATGATTCACTCTCAGAATACATGATTTATTACTTGATTCAAGGCCTATTTGGACTGAAACTCAATTATTTCCATATTGAAAAACTTGCATTGGAAACAATCCATGCTGTCCAATGGTTCTGCCATTACATTTTGTTCCGTAAGACCACCGTCAATGCCATCGTGAACCCATTTCAATATGTATTGACACGACGAGTCATCAACAGAAATATCAGTAGGTGGACCTCCAAGAATTCGACTTGGAGTTCATTTTGGCGAAATCCAAAAAGTCGATGGTCTTCACGGAACTCATATCGAAACTTCCAGTTGAATCAGGTGATGTTATACCTGACTAGTCACCTATCAAAGGAGACATGTTTTTGATCACGTCTTCCAACCCTTAGTATGGAGATGTGCTTGTCTATCTCTAGACTTTGAAGTGTCCCACCTCTTCTTCTCATGATGAGCACTGCCGTATATGCCATCAAGCTAAGAACTATCTCATACTTGAGGACACTTTGTATAGTCGAGGTGTAGACTGCATCCTTGGTCGATGTCTCACTCATGAAGAAGCGGAAATTATGCTTAACGATTTCCACAATGGAGCATGTGGCAGTCATCTTTCTGTGTTGGCAACAACCCAAACAAATCTACGAGTCAGTTACTTCTAGCTGAAATTAATCAAAGATTGTGTTGAATTAGTCAAGAAGTGCCACCCATGCTAGATATTCTCTCATAAAATTAGGGCACACCCCGCTCCCTTGTTTCTCGTTATTACCATTGGCCCCTTCACTAAATGGGGGATTGATTACACTACATGCAACCCCCCTTTAGAAAGGGGGCATCACTATATCATCGTAAAAGTAGACTACTTCACCAAGTGGGTCAAAGCTATGCCAATGTTTAAAGACGACGGGGAGACAACAACTCTCTTTTTGTTCAACCAGATAATCACAAGGTTCAACATCCTGAGAGAGATTGTCACTGACCATGGCAGTCACTTTCAGAACAAAATGATGACCAAGTTAACGTCAAAGCTTGGGTTGTGGTAGGAACATTCATCACCCTACTACCCCCAAGCGAATGGTCAGGTGGAAGCTATAAATAAATCTCTTAAGACCATTCGAAAATGAACGATCAATTCGACCAAGTAAAATTGGCATTTGATGTTATACTCAGCATTATGAGATTACCGAACATCTGTTAATACTACAACTGGTTTCTCACCTTTCCAACTTGTTTATAGCCTGGAAGCATTCTTTCCCATAGAATGCCAGATCCCATCTTTAAAAATGGCAGTATAGTTATTGCCAAACACTTCACCGCTTGAAGAGTTTTTATTATATCTTGAGCAATTCAATGAGCAGTGTTGTGATGTGGCCTTAGCTAAAGAATCTTACAAACAAAAGTCAAGTGTCAATATCATCGGTCCATTCTTCCTTGAATTTTATTTAAAGGTGACCTTGTCCTAGTCTATGACCAAGATAAAGACCCCCTGGGGGCAGGAAAGTTCAAACCTATGTGGTTCATCCCTTTCATTGTAAAAGAGGTTCTAAGAAAGGGCACTTATCATATAGTGGAATTTGAGGGAAATGTTTTGGCGGAGCCTAGAAATGTTCTCTACCTCAAGAAGTATTACTCGTAGGTAGGTCACCTCATGTGATTTTTTGTAACGTATGTATAGTCTTTGTACTATCACTTTTTACTTTTTATTTTGGTTTTATGGACGTGTCATTTTTAATGTTATCTTTTTCACTGTGGAAGATGTCAAGTGAAGAAGAGGTGTTCATTGGGTTTGCGGATAGTGCTAGTTGACACACTCGAAGGCTTGCCTCCGCAGCTTGGGTGATTTTCACACCTCAGGGCCAGTTTCTATCTTCAGGAGGTATCTGTTTAGGAGACACTACAAACAATGTTTCTGAATACATCACAGTTATTGAGTTTCTTCGTGACGCTTTGTCTCTTGGTATCTCTCACCTCTGGGTCTATTTAGATGCTCAGTTGGTTGTGTCTCAGTTAAATGGAGTCTATTGCGTTCATTATCCTACTCTACATTGATGGTTCCTTAGGGTACGTCTCTTAGAATGAAGCTTTGATTACATTACATATATCCATGTTCCTAGGAGATTAAATCAAGCTATAGATACTCTAGCTAATCACATTTTAGATTGGCATCTTGCACACATATAAGAAAAATACACACACACATGTAAATACATTTGTAAATAAATGTAATCCATAAAACACAACAAGATGTAAATACGCATATATATATATCACAAAGTGTCAAGAGTACATAAGTGGGCCAAGCGCCTCAAAAAATATGTGTCCAGTAAAGAGTCACGGGGCTTATGCTCTCAAAAATATACAAAATGTGCCTTCGGCACATAAGAAGTCGAGTCTAAGATAAGGGTAGGGATTGTTGGCCCTACCGTAATGAACAATGACATTATCCAGATGCCGAAAAAGTTGGACCCAAGTCTGTGGTACCCCCACAAAGTGAGTCTGCATGGATGGTAGGAGATCCTCGATCTCCTCCATAGGGACTGATCGAGTAAGCGCGATCAGGTTCTGCTCCACTTTCCTCAAAACTCTCTTAGCCTCTCCAGCTAGAGGTTCCCCTGCTGTTTCTATCCCACCAGCTACGGCTGGTCCCACATCTGGTCGAGTAAGTATCCTAGTCCTTGCAAAGTCCATTGGACACACCGACCCCATGTCTACACATAACAAAAAAATAACTTTCAAATACTCTGATACACACAAAACATTATATATATAAAATGACATAAAAATCAAATAACTTTGAAAAAAAGTAAAATATCCATCTCTCCTCCTCTCTGGGAGGTACTGGTATCTCAGGATCTCTAGAGAAGTCAATCCCAACATAGGGGTAGTCCTCTATGGCCAAAATCTGTCACACCCACCAAGAAAATAACTTGTCTTCAAAGGCCTCAATAGTCCCCCCCCACCTGTCATGGAAAAAATGGCGCTCATATTCATAACATGGGGTGAGAGGCCTGGTGCCCTCATATCATCTCTCTAGGACTGAAACTAGGCACTCTTGAAGAAGAAGAAAGCACAAAGAATAGTCTTAAACCCGAAGTTTCTTTGCCTTCGCATTCGGCACTCTATTAGCTGCCTCTTCATACAATCCAATAATGTGGTGCTCTAGTCAAAAATTTGTTCATTCAAGCACTGAATTGTGCAATTTATGTGCACCTGGGAAGCTTGATGCAAAGACGCAGACCCAGGGATCCACCCAATGAGAAACACTGTCACTTTTAGTGATAGGTTTGAAATCTTACTTATCGACACGTGTGCCTGTTTTGTCTATGTCGGCTTCACAATGGAGTCCAATCAACTCTGATATGTTGTGAGGCCTAGAGGGAAAAGTATGAAAATTGACTAGTTCCGCTCTCCTTGAGAGGCCAGTCAGAAAGTAGATATCCTCGGTCATTGGAGTCAATGACTGTCCCTCAAGCATGAAGGTCTCTCCATCGGGATGCCAATAATCAACCAAGGTTTTCAATAGCCTAGGTTGTGCCTGCATGAAAGGACAATGGAAAAAATTTAACAAACCACATTGCAACAATGCGACAAGAGAATCAGGGTCCTTGTTGACAAAAACATCAATATCCTCATGCTCTCTTTCTCTCCAGTGAACATACATCCTGTAATAGACAAAGTTCAGGAAGGTTAACTCTTTCTTTTTTAATTTTTTTACACAAAATAAAGAACACACGCGGGCTATAGCGTGCATAGTCGGGTGTGCATGCATGTAGTTTTTCTCCTGCACGCTTGCAGATGCAGGCTATCATAGGATAGCCCACGTGTACATAGGGCCGACCTTTAGATCGACGCCCCTCCAAAAAACAAAATTAAATGCATAAAGGAAGAATTGAATTGCAAGAGGGGTTAGTATGTACTTACTTGGTCCAAGCGGATGTTTGTTTCGTCCACTGAGGCTCCCGAAATCAACTCTTTTCACAAAGGGGTATTTTTGGCTTTTAGTCAATTTCTCAATTAACAATGGTGATAATGAGCTACCATCTTCTATTTATAGACTTTTTGGCCCCTTTTTGTCAATTTTTGGCCCCTTTGTCACTTTTTCTAATCTAAAAATCATTGAGTATGGTTCAAGAGTTTCTTATGGATTATTATGATAAATGTTACTTTGGGTATTGGGAATTGTTTTGGGGATTTGGGTCATTTTGAAGGTCCCTTGGTAAAAATTGATTCTTTCAACTTATGACATCTAAGCTAGGATTCCACCGCAACTTTTTGTATCTATTTGTCTTGATTACTTTTCCATAGGATCGACCCCATCGAGTTGCGACACAAAACCATCATTGCTGCTTTAGAAGTGTCATAATTTAGTGGTAGATCCTACCTATACATGGATGCCCTAGGTAGATCTTGGTTTCATTTTCACGTCCATGCTGTCACTAACGACTATAGGCTAGGGAGTCCTTTTTAGTTTTTCCTGACTACGAGTATGAGCCTCATTTTGCATGATTCATTATCACTCTTGACCTCACCCTTGGGACTCCCAAAACATAACGAGTCTTCTTTTAAGCCCTTTTTAGACCCTCTAAACATGAAAATATTGCTGAGTGATCTTGTTGCCCTTCACGCTCATTAAACTAAAATTTGAAGGCACGTTTGTCCGATGGTAGTTTACCCCTATTTTCGGTCTGGATGGTCAATTGCACGAACAAAGGTATACTCTAGGGGCCTCGATTCTCTAGAAGAGTATTCTCAGGTATAATTTTAACCCTTTTTCAGGCTTGAGGGACTAAATTTATGAAAAAAGGAACCCCCACAGAGTCCATAGTTAATCTCTTTTCAGAATCCCTAAAATTGAAAAGATCACCGAGTGACCTTATTCTTTCACACTCGTTAAAATGGTTTAGAAGAACATTCCTGACGGAGTCCATAGTTAATATTTTTTCAGACTCCTTAAAAATGAAAAAAAAATCGAGTGATCTTGTCTTTATCACACTTGTTAAAATGGTTTTGAATAGATTTTTTTTAGTTCTAATTTACCCCTTTTTCAAACCGACTAGACTACCTTCAAAAAAGGTACCCCAATGGAGTCTCTTTTTACACTTTTTCAGACTCTCTAAATATGAAAACCCGTCGAGCTTACCTTCTCTGGGCTCATTAAAATAACATCGAAGGATGTTACCATTGTGTGTCTTATTAATCGCATTTTCATACCTGTGTTTTTGGCTTAATGTCGACTCCATGTTGTTGTCAACTGAACCATCTGAAGCATGCCCTATACGCAAGCCCTATAGCACTTTGCCTCTGTGTCTTGACACCTTAGCCCACAGAGGATTTTTCTCCGGTGTCCTTTTCCTACATATATCCCTTTTGATCTGAGAATCCATGTGTTCCTTGTGCTTGGAACTGGTATGTCTGTGACACTCGATCCTCCCTTATAACGTAGCATTCTTTTATTCTTTTTCAAATCTTTTCAAAATTATTGAAAAAGAAAAAAAAATCAAATATGCTCCAAAAAGAGGAAGGGAAAAGTATTTTCTTTTTATTGGTAGCACATCAAGTCACCCTTTGACAAAGCACATCCTTTCATTTGTTCATCAAGCCCTAGGATTTAATATGACCTTAGGAAGATGTTCTCGCTACATAGAGTTGTGTCCTCCATTTGGCTATTCTTCCAAACATTTGGAGAGTTTGTGTTGCCTACTGCATCGTGAACTTATGTCAACATTATGCTTCATGAGTCTCATCATTTGTCGTGCTATTGTCCAAGGGAAGTTTTTACCAAGCTTGAGTTGGCCCCTCTGCAATTTGTCTCTTGCCCTCATGCCCGACCATCCTGAAAGCCCAATCAAGTATTTTTTCGAAATCAATGAAGCCCTTAGACTGATCATCAAGATCCTTTAATTCGTTCCTGACAAGCCATCGAAGACCTCTGGGTAGTGAATTTGTACACTCATATTACACTCCTACCCGAGTTGTGAATATTTTGAAGTTGTTTCTCAAGCTTTGAAAGCCTCATCTCTAGCCATCAGGCCTTGTTAGATCCATCGTGTATTTCTCGTGGCTACACTTTATATAGTCATATGACATGGATATGTAGTGTATTTGATTGGAAGACATTATTTTATTTCATCCCGAGCATGGGTATGCCCACCTCGGTGAGACAATTGTTAGTTTGTAGATGGCACCTCCCGAATTCTAGTCCCTGGGCTCACTGGTTTGGTATGTTGGTGAAGATTGATAATGTATTTCAGCCATCAGATGCTCTTTTGACCTCACAGATTAGGGAACATCTATTATAACCCTAATTTTCACCAGACATGCTTACCTGGCATCAGGGTGTTAGCATCAGAAGTCACCCTTGGATTGCAGCAGGAGCAGAGCTCGACGCCCATCAGTTTATGTCACGATTTGTTTAATGGGGTGATCAAATGGAGGTTAACTCGAACGATGTGGTTCTAACTCTGAAACTAGGCCAGACATGCATGGACAAGTGAGGTATTAAGTAACTTCAGACAGTGAGTTGTAGTAAGGGTGAGTAGGGGGAAGACTTGTATAAGAGAACTACAAAGATCTGCTGTAAACATCAGGCTCCTAACAGACTATAGAAGAAGACATTTAAACGCAAGATCTTCTTACATTCAAACACAAAAAACTAGAGAAAACAATAACGCCACAATAAATCCTTTATCATAACATAATTTCCATAATTCGTTCGAATCAGTCGATCACGAACTCTCTTAGCATAAGATGAAAACTAGATGCAGTGAGAAGACTATCTGTCATTAAACAAGAAATCTTACATACCAATACATAACCAGAGAACTAGAGTCTGTGCTAAAACTTTACAATCGAGAGATTCACTCTACCATCGATAGATTACAAAATACAAAGACTGTGATCCAGGTGGATATTGGTGGCCACCCACCTATTCCACTTTGACCCTCACCATTGCTTCTTTCAGTTTTTTAGTTTTCACATGGTTTACTATTTTTAGCAGTTTTTCGGGTCCTAAACTTCTAGCGTCGTTTTGAGGCCCTAAACGACGTTTTTTGGCGTATGTTGTGGTTGCAAAATTTCATCATGAAATTTTGTCACAAATGTTGTATTCCTCAGATAGATATTTCCAATGGGCTATCATATGCCTAAAATGGAGATCGTATGCAAAAGTTATGACCTCGGGAAGTTGATGTACCAACTTACCCAAACGGGGCCCACATGATTTTTGGCGCTTCATCTCCCAGGGTTAGTTTTTTTGGATATCTAGGAATTTTGGCATTCCCGTTTATTGTAAAAGGGCCTTCAGAGACTCATTGTAATCATCTTCTCATGGATGCGAGTAGCAACCACATCTCTTCTCAGAGATAAGCTACCAACGCCCTAGCTAGTTTATTTCCATTCTGTCTATAAACATATTTCAGTCATTTGTTATTAATGAAATGAAGTCTTATTTCCGCTGCATCTATGTTTTTATGTGTATTTCTGTATTTCATTGTGTTCCTACATAAATCTGGATCAATGGTATCAAAGCGGTCTTCTCATTCTCGATCCTTCTTTGCATGTCCCCAACGAGATCAGGGTATAAGGAGTTGGGGCTCGATCTGGTTGAACCTTTGCAATATCAGCCTCACAAACCCCGACGACTGCCCATGGGGGAAGAAAAGAAATATGAGGGAGCAGGAGATCCTATAAAAATTTTGCTCGAGGAGGCCCTCGAGAAACAAAGGAATGCGATGATGGACAACTTTGCCCAGATTCTTCAACGGATTCCGACTGGCAGTGCATCGACATCCAGCAACCACTTTGGAGGTGCCACTCCTTTTAAGGTACAAGTAAACTTTGAAATTCCCATATTTGACGGCCAAATAGATGCAGATGTCATAGATAGATGGTTTAATATGTTAGAAGGATATTTCTCATTTCATGACCTTTCCGACCGAGAAAAGATTATTTTCACACTCCTCAAAGCTGCCCCCCATGTCAAGGACTGGTGGGAAACCTACTTGGAGCAAGAGGGCGAGGGAGAACCCTCTTTGTTCTCAACCACACCCACTTGGAATTATTTCTGAGATGCCATCAAGGAACAATATTATCCCATGGGGAGCTATGAGGACAAATACATACAATGGACTACGTTGCGGCAGCAAAGGGACCAAGATGTGCATGAGATGACGAATTTGTTTCATACC
>ML777082.1:2208814-2223109 GCA_009831015.1 Picea engelmannii
CGTTTTGAGGCCCTAAACGACGTTTTTTGGGGTATGATGGATGGGTTTTCAAAATTTCATCATGAAATTTTGTCACAAATGTTGTAGTCCTCAGATAGATCTTTCCAATGGGCTATCATATGCCTAAAACGGAGATTGTATGCAAAAGTTACGACCTCGGGAAGTTGATGTACCAACTTACCCAAACGGGGCCCACATGACTTTTGGTCCTTCATCTCCCAGGGTTAGGTTTTTAGATATCTAGGAATTTTGGCATTCCTGTTTATTGTAAAAGGGACTTCAGAGCCTCATGGTAATCATCTTCTCATGGATGTGAGTAGCAACCACATCTCTTCTCAGAGATAAGCTACCAGTGCCCTAGCTAGTTTATTTCCATTCTGTCTGTAAGCATATTTCAGTCATTTGTTATTAATGAAATGAAGTATTATTTCCACTGCATCTCTGTGTTTATGTGTATTTCTGTATTTTATTGTGTTCCTACATAAATCTGGATCAGACTGAGTCTATATACTCAGGAAAATTCACCTAACAGAGGCATGTTCATCCATTCAAGGTGTGGTGTCCCTTCAGCCAAATTTGGACGGATAATCCCTGTCAGACGCCACCTTAACTACACATGGCTCCTGTAAGGGGAGTGGTTGAGCCATTAAGCATCAAGCTAGCATGTGGAGACCCCCTCTAACTAGTCGAGAACTTGGCATGGCTTCTTTTGAAATATGGGTACACAGGACCCTCTCGAGCAGATCGCCTGCCAGACCCTCCATATCTCACACTTAATGAATGAAAGGAGGTCTCAACCACCCGCTCTCATCTTCATTTACTCCAAGAGAAAACTAGGATCGAGATCGCATCATATGGTGCACGATGATCACAATGATCCTTGCAGTGACTAGCCCCAACACCTTTGTCTCCTTTTTCACAGCTCCTTTCTTTTCCAAGTGACCACTGTCTGTGACCCCGTGCTTATTCCCAAGGTGCTTTGGGCGTTCGCGAATGGGGAGGAGCTAATCCCTGCCTTTTGAAATCATGATGAGAGAAATGCCGAGACAACTCAATCTGGTGCCACATTTCCCTCTGATATCTGACGGCCTTGAATCCACTCGGTGATGTTGTGGGACTAGGTCCTAGATGCTCTCATTACTTCGCGCATCGGGGATATGAGGGAGCTGCTCCTTGCACTTCGAAACCGCGATGGGTGAAAAGGTGGGGAGCCTATCATGTGCTAGGTGTCCGCTTCATATGGACGGTTGTGACTTCCCCCCAATATTGTGGGCCCACCTTTGGGCGCTTTCGATGCTTCGGGGTTCAGGGTTTCGAGATGTGCAATGACATGAAACCTTTAGCCTTTGAACTCGTGACTTCCGAAAAGCCAACGCGACTAGATCTTGCGCCACGCATCCTCTATATGGATGGCTACTACCTTTCCCTGCACACAATATAGGTGTTATCCATTGCGCCTAATCTTGGTGCAACTTTGCCACCAACAATTTCCCGCCGACCGTTGATCTGCTCATATGGATGGATCTGGACCGTTGACACCATAATTTTGCCCGCTCGCTTGATTTTAAGTCCGAAAAGGACTTTATGCGTTGTGCTTGGGCGCTCCTCGTGCAACCTGTAGACCTGGATATTCTTGTGTCCAGGACAAGAAATGTTACTAACATTAGGCTCCATGGGGGATAGAGTCGTCCCTGTGATGATCTAAGGACTCATTTTGCAATTCCAGTGCCTTGCTATTGGGCTATGGAGTCATTTACTACGCTGAAACAATAAAACTAAAAAACGAAGAATAGAAAGGACAATATTTACAGAACATAGGAGTCATCGAAGGCTCAGACAAATAATTTTTTAAGAAAATGCCCATTTACTGGGCTGCTGAAAACTTCTTCACCTTCCAAATCTTGTAGACGATATGTGTTATTTGAGAAGACTTTAGAGATTTCGAAAGGCCCAACCCATAGTGCTTCAAATTTTTCATGCTTGCCCTTGTCTTGCTTAGGAGCATCCCATTTTAGTACCAGGTCTCCTATCTGGAACTCCTCTTTCTTGGATTTCTTATCAAAGACCTTCTTGATCCTCCGTTCATGGTCTTGAATTCTGATCATTACCTTCTCTCTGGCCTGCTAGACTTCTATCAGCTGATGAATTCTTCGGATCATATCATTGGGCTCTTCTTGATAATCCTGGAAGAATTTCACTACGAGAATGGCGATCTGAGAGGGGAAAACAACTTTTGCTCCGTAAACTAACTGGAAAGGGGAGATGCCTATAGATCTCTTTGTGGTCACCCGATCATCCCATAGGGCAAATTTCAGCTTCGAGTTCCAATCCCTTTTGTTGTCCTCCAGTAATATTTTGATGATCCTTATTAGAATTTTGTTGGAGGAATCTGCTAAACCATTTCCCTGGGGATAGTATGGGGTGGAGTGAATCAGTTTGATATAGAATTGTTCACAAAACTTGGCTAACGGTTCAGCCTTGAAAGAGGATGCGTTATCAGAAACAATCCTCCTTGGGCAGTCGAACCTTGTGATGAGGTCTTCTAGGAATCCGATAATTACCTTGTGGGAAGCACTCCTGGTGGGGATAGCTTCAATCCACTTGGTAAAGAAGTCTATGGCAGTCAAGATCCATTTTTTCTGCCCACTAGAAGCAGGGTGGATTTCTCCAATAAAATCTAGGCCCCATTGCTGGAAAGGTCCCGAAACAACTACAGGCTTTAAGGGTAGGGACTTGAGCTGTTGCTTTCCTGAAAAGCTTTGGCATGTGATATAGTCTCTAACTCCTCTATGGACATCAGTGAACAAGGAGGGCCAGTAGTACCCAAATCTGAGAATTTTGTGGGCTGTGGTCTTCCAAGAATGGTGCCCTCCACATAGGCCGCTGTGAAATTCAACCATGATCCTATCGGCCTCTCGCGGATCCATGCATTTTAAAAGCACTCCCAGGGGGTCTTTCCAGTATAAAATTTGATCGATAAGGAAGTACCTGATTGCCTTGAGATTCAGAGATCTTGCTTTGTTTCTTTGCAGACCATCTGGGGGCCGCAACTCCTGCATAAAATATATGACATCCTTATACCAAGGACATCGAGCCAACAAGGGTTCTGTTTGAGGGTCTATGTTGGACAACTGATTCAGCTGATTTTTTGATTATACATTGATGAAATCCATCCCCAAAGCTTTGCGATTAGATTTGGCCAATAGCTTGGCTAAACCTTGACCTTTGATCAATCTGGTAGGCCTTATCTCCAAGTCAAATTCCAGGATCTTGGCAATCCATTTACTTCTCTTCCCGTCAATGTTGGGCTGCACAAGGATGTCATTCACAGAGGCTGAAGGAACATATGCAGTCACTTTTGAGTGCAAGACATAGACTATGAAATCTTTGAGAGCTTTCACTAAGGCATAGGCCTATTTCTCCATGATTTCATACCTGACCTCTGCATCTCTTAATTCCTTGCTGAAGAAGGCAATGGGTTTCTCTCTCCCTTCCTCATTTTTCTGCAACAAGACTACTACTGTATCAAAAGAAGTGAAAGAGAAAATTAGGAAATCTTTGGAATAGTCCTGACTGAACAACACAGGTGCCTCAGTCAATGCTCTTTTTATTTGGTCAAAACATTTCCTGGGTTCAACGGTCCATTTCACTTCATTTCCCTTCTTGAGCATGGTTGTGATGTGTTTCACCAGCTCATCGAAATTCGAGACGAATCTCCTCAGAAAATTAATCTTTCCCCAAAAGGCTTGAACTTCCTTTTTAGATCTGGGAAGTGACAGGGTCCGAATTGCCTCCACTCTGCTAGGATCAATCCTCACTCCTTTTGTTGATACTATATGGCCTAATAGCTTCCCCTCCTCCATAGAAAACAAATATTTCTTGGGATTTAGGGAAAGGCTGAACCTTTGACATTTCGAAAAAACCTTTCTCAGGTGAAAGCACTGCTCTTTGTCAGACCTGGAGAAGACTGTTATGTCATCCAGATAGATCACCACGAACTTATCTTTCTCCTTGATGAAGTCTATGTCCATGGCTCGCTAAAATGTCTCTCCTGCATTCATCAGTCCAAATGGAATTTTGGCATACATGAATGTGCCCCAAGGAGTGGTGAAGGTTGTCTTTTCTTTGTCTTCAGGAATGATCGATATCTGATTATAGCCAGAAAAATCGTCGATCATGGAAATCCTAGATGCATCGGTTACCCTCTGCAATATGTGTTCCATGTTAGGCAGGGGATAATTGTATTTCTTTGAGCTCCTTTTCATGTTCCTGAAATCGACACAAAGCCTGATTTCTCCGCTTTTCTTTCTTACCGGAACCAAATTTGCCACCCATTCAGAATATCTCAAGGGGACGATCATTTGGGCCTCTAGCAACTTCTTCACTTCTTTCTCCATGACAGGAAACAACATGGTATTTATCTGTCTTAGCTTCTGCCTGAATGGCTTGGCCCCTTCCTTCAGTGGGATCTTGTGTTCAATGATGGATGTGTCATAAGTCTTGAGGTCTTCGTAGGTCCATGCAAACACATCCGCAAATTCTCCTAGCAACTCAGTAAATTCATCTCTCTGTTCTGTGGTCAAACTCCTTGACAGCTTGACAAACTTAGGCTCCTCCTGTGTGCCAATGTTTCACTCATCTGTGTCGACATCTTCACTTGAAACCCTTCCCTTTACTACCACATCATTCCCATCAAACAATCCTTCTAAAGGAATTAGTCCTCTCGGAATGTGGTTGTTAGGTAGCTGAATGATCTGGTGATTAGCAATTTTATTTAGAAACACCTCAGGGTGAGGGATTTCCTCTGTATCAGGATCCTGATCAATGTGCAATGCAAAAAATTCATCAACAGATTGGAGAAATTTCTCGATTTCCAAATCATCTTTGAATACCTTCCAATGCTTGACATTGTCCGGTACAGAGGGCCTATATTTTATTTCAACATCAGGCTTGACCATAGATGGTTGAGGGACCTTAAACTGGCTAGATGAAACAGCTAAAGAATCAACCACAGTATTATCCTCCCTTGGAATAAAAGAGATGTTGAAGGCTGAGAAGAAATTGTCAATTAGGTCCCATACTTCATTTCTGTAATTTCTGAGCCGGGGATGCTTGGCCTGATAAGCGTTTTTGATCTGTTGGACCACCAACTCTGCGTCACCGAACACTACTACTTCCTGAATTCCCATTTCCCTTGCGGCTCTTAATCCTAGGATAAGAGCTTCATACTCTTCCACATTGTTGGTAGCTTCAAATTCTAATTTGTATGACAGAGATATGGTTTCTTGAGCAGGTGATACAAAAACTACCCCAGCACCAGCGCCTTCCTTGGAACAGGATCCATCAAAAAACTTTTTCCAAACGGGGGTGATGGAGGGAGGAAATTCATGAGGAGTGGTGGGATACTTTCTAAGTTCAAGAGGAGGCTCGGAAGCATGAGTGAGTTGCAATAAACTAGAACCTAAATCAGTGTCCAAGGAAAAAATGGGATGGTTGGTAGGGTTGGCTTCATCACTGATTATATAGGCCAGTTGGGCTTCCCTATATAGCCTCCTATGTTCTCCTCAGAATACTGGGATGGTAGCATATGTGAGGTCCATCTGTAAATTTCCCCCCAGTATTTTTATCCAAGATCTTGATAACAACATACCGAACTTGGGGGGGGACATCAGCCACTATAATATCCATGACCACACTTTTCATGGGCAACTGAAACAAGGTCACGACTAGGTCTTTGATAACCCCGAGACATTGAAATTTCCTAGAGTCAAAGGAATAGAGGTCGTGATAGGCTCGGGTGACTTCTAGCCCTAATTCTTCCATGACCATTTTGGGCATGAGGTTATGAGAATCCCCTGAATCCATCAAGCAGTTGTGCAGTACCTTGTCATGTATGTTCAAGGAAGTGTAGAAGGGAGGGGATGAGTCATTCCTATCTTCTACCATAGGACCTAGAATAACTGCAGGCTTTTGATATTGCAAATCGATGGAGTATGTGGGAAGCCTTGAGACTTCAGACTGTAAAAGCTCAGAGAAACATTTCTTGAACCCTTCATGTTTAATCAATTCTGTCAGGGGCACAGGGATTCTGATTTTTTGAATTTCATGCTCGAAATTAAAAGAAGATGAGAGCTTTGGGATTTCTCTTATTTCGGGAGCATGACCCTGGATAATGGGAGAGAGGGGTTGGGTCTTCTTACCTTTGTGACTGTCTGCTACTTCATTATTAGGCTTCTYTGTCATAGTGGACTSCTCAAGAACATCAGGTGTTACTGCCTTCTTCTGGGACCTTAGGTCATACTTGCCTTGGCGGCCACTAGTCTTGTTTTCCTTGCTCAGCTCATTTAGCTGACTGTCCATGAGGGAATCCTCGTATGTTGATTGAGTGAGATGAGGAAAAGGGGGAGTGTATTTGAAGCAATGGATTTCAGGATCCATCTCATTTGTTTCCCCTTCTTCCCCCTCAGCCACAAAATTATTTTGAAAAGGGGCTTGAATCTTCTGGTCTTCTCTGTCTCTTCCCCTCTCCCTTTGCACAGTCGGGGAAGTAATATTGTTTGGCCTCCTGAAACCTCCTCTATTTTAGGCATTTTGAGGGCCCTTGTATGCTTTCCTCCCTTCCACCTTCATCCTCTCCATCTCTGTAGACAGAGACTTCACCATCTTGGTCAGTTCATCCACTTGAGGGTGGGGCACAGATGGGCTAGAAGTTGAGGCTTCCGACCTTCCTTTTCTTATGTCTGTGTCGACCTTGTTCCTCAGTCTGTCAGCTGCTAATACATTGGATTCTACTTCTATAGCCACATCTTGCATTTGAGCTAACGAAGCGTCTCTTCTTTCTCTCAATAAAAGACAGAAATCAGGGCCAAATGCACCAGCATAAGAAATCTTGGCCGAGGCTTCTGAGGGTTTTATTTCGGTAGGAATTTTATTGTACATCTTATTGAATCTTTTGGAGAAGTCAGAGACAGACTCTCCTTCCACCTTCTTCAAAGACCCTAATTCTGTCATGTAATACATGAAATCTTTCCTATCTCCCCACTGCCTCAAGAAAATGCCATCCAAGGCTTCGATCCCAGCAATAGATCTGGGGGCCAATCCTCTAAACCATTTCCTCACCTCGCCATCCAGGCTCTGGATGAAGAATCTCATCCATACATCTTCATTTTCAATGTTTAGGTTGTCTGCATAACTGTAGAAAGTAGCCAGGTGTTCTTCCGTAGTTATGTCCCCTTCCCCAGTAAAATTGGGCATATACTTCAAGTAATCTCCAGCAGGGAGAGGATTCATAGGATGAGGTAGGATTAGGGGAGCATACCTGGCAGCAACTATGGCATCCATTCTATTTAGAGGGGGATTAGCACCAGCCATGGGAATATTTGGTGGAGGAGAGCTTGGAGGATAAGTAGTTAGCGAAGGGGCTACTGGGAATGATTCTCGAGGTGGAGTGGGAAACAAGAGGGGATTTAAGGAGAAATCTAATGAGCTCAAGTCAACAGGTGTTCCTCTTTGCACAGGAGTAGTAAAGATAGGAGTGGGAAAATATCCTATAGTCCTGGGTCTACGCCAAGGTATAGCTTTAGAGGAGAGGGGAGTGGCAAGTATTTCTCCCTCCAATCCCAGACCAGGAGGGGAAAACTCAGCAGGAACACTCCCGAAATTCAGGAAACGAGAAACCTCTGAAGGAGGTCTATTAAGAAACTGAGGAGGAGAAAATGGAGTTCTTACAGAAGGAGGTGGTGGATTACCTGGTTCAGCGGTGGAAGCTTCTTCTTCAGGGGCCTTTCGTTTTCTGAGAACCACCTCTGGATCAGTTTCAGGTGTATCTAGAGGCATCTGTGGATGAGACCGCGTGTGTCTACCTCTAAAAGCCACAATTAATGCGGCAGGTTCACCACAGTGGAGTCATCACAATGAAGTCGCCAGGTGCACAGTAGAAATCTTCAAAGGCTCTGATACCCGATGCACCTTCAAAATCAGAGGCTCAATGTCGTTCAATGCCGAGGAAAATTTTCAACTTCGTCCCTGGTAACAGCACCAGAAATGTTAGCGTCAGAAGTCACCCCTAGATTGCAGCAGGAGCAGAGCTCGACGCCCATCAGTTTATGTCACAATTTGTTTAATGGGGTGATCAAATGGAGGTTAACTCGAACGATGTGGTTCTAACTCTGAAAATAGGTCAGGCATGCATGGACAAGCGAGGTCTTAAGTAACTTCAGACAGTGAGTTGTAGTAAGGGTGAGTAGGGGGAAGACTTGTATAAGAGAACTGCAAAGGTCTACCATAAACAACAGGCTCCTAACAGACTATAGAAGAAGACATTTAAATGCAAGATCTTCTTACATTCAAACACAGAAAACCAGAGAAAACAATAACTCCACAATAAATCCTTTATCATAACATAATTTCCATAATTCATGCGAATCAGTCGATCACGAACTCTCTTAGCATAAGATGAAAACCAGATGGAGTGAGAAGACTGTCTGTCATTAAACAAGAAATCTTACATACCAATACATAACTAGAGAACTAGAGTCTGTGCTAAAACTTTACAATCGGGAGCTTCGCTCTACCATTGATAGATTACAAAATACAAAGACTGAGTCTATATACTCAGGAAAATTCACCTAACAGAGGCATGTTCAGACATTCAAGGCGTGGTGTCCCTTCAGTCAAATTTGGACAGATAATCCCTGTCAAATTCCACCTTAACTGCGCATGGCTTCTATAAGGGGAGTGGTTGAGCCATTAAGCATCGAGCTAGCGTGTGCAGACCCCCTCTGGCTAGTCGAGAACTCAGCATGGCTTCTTTTGAAAGATGGGTACACAGGACCCTCTCGAGCAGACCGCCTGCCAGACCCTCCATACCTCACACTTAATGAATGAAAGTAGGTCTCAACCATCCACTCTCATATTCATTTACTCCAAGAGAAATCCAGGATCGAGATTGCATCAGATGGTGCACGGTGATCACAACGATCCTTGAGGAAACTAGCCCCGACACCTTTGGCTCCTTTTGCACAACTCCTTTCTTTTCCAAGTGACCACAGGCTATGACCCCATGCTTATTCCCAAGGCGCTTTCAGCGTTCACGAATGGGGAGGAGCTAATCCCTACCTTTTGAAATCACGATGAGCGAAATGCCGAGACGGCTCAATCTGGTGCCACGCGTCCCTCTGAGATCTGATGACCCTGAATCCACTCGGTGATGCTATGGTCCCGGGTCTTGGACACTCTCGTTACTTCACACATTAGGGATATGAGGGAGCTACTCTTTTCACTTCGAAACTGTGATGGGCGAAAAGGCGGGGAGCCTAATCGTGCACTAGGTGTCCACTTCAGACGGATAGTTGTGACTACCCCCCGATATTGTGGCCCTGCCTTTGGGTGCTTTTGACGCTTCAGGGTTCGAGGTTTCGAGATGTGCAATGACATGAAACCTTCACCCTTTGAACTTGCGAATGTCGAAAATCCAACGCGACTAGATCTCACGCCACGCGTCCTCTGGATGGACGACTGCTACCTTTCCTTGCACACAATATAGGCGCTATCCATTGTGCCTAATCTTGGTGCAACTTTGCCACCATCGATTTCCCACCGACCGTTTATCTGCTCATATGGATGGATCTAGACCATTGACACCATAATTTTGCCCGCTCGCTTGATTTTAAGTCCTAAAAGGACTTCTTCTATGTGTTGCGCTTGGGAGCTCCTCGTGCAACCTGCAGACTTGGATATTCTTGTGTCCAAGACGAGATATGTTACTAACATAGGCCATATCATATTCCTTCTTTTCCAAGCCACTACTAAACATCTCTTCTTAAAAACACCCTTTTTGAAGGCACACACGCCCTGCTCCACTACTGCACGCGTATACACGCTAGTTGACCCACTACAACCCACGTGTACCTACAAAAGCACGAATAATGGAAAGTTGCAGATGGAACACACATTTTTGGGTAAGTTAACTAAACCGTTTGACCACCCATAGCCGGTCACTCGACCAAATACCTAGCTCTTTCTAGCCTATAAAAGAAGGGGTAGAGGTCCCATTTGGAAGGAGGAAAATAATTGTAAAGAAACTCTACCCGATTTTGCATTCCCTTTGTCCTAACCTTTTGCAACGAGTGTTTGAAGAGAAACATATACAAAAGCAGTTGGAGCACAGTTGAAGAGGATCCAAAGATCAAATTCGAGGAGTAGTGTCCGATCTCACTATTGTAAGGCTACTCTTGTGAGATTAATAAAAAGTACTTTTCTCGTCCCACCATATGAGGTTTGCAATGTTTAAATTTGATTATATTTTGATAAAATCTCTAACCCATTAGTTCGTAGATCATACTCATGTGGATTTCTTTGTTTGTCTTTCTGTGAATGCAGGTCAGCATTGGGAGGATATTTCCATTCAAGGAGTGACCAAATGTTAAAGGATCGACATCAAACATGGAAACTAAGGTATAGTAACTTGATCTTTTTAACCTTGTATTTGCATATGAATAATGGGGTTTATGATTGGGATGTTGGTAAGAAGTAGGATACTTTAGGTCATTTTCTGCATGCATTATCAAACCCTTAATGCTAGTCCGTAGGGGGATTTCCCACCCACAACAACTGTGTATATGGCAGTGTATCCTCCAAACTAGTAGGTTCCTCTTTGTGTTCCAATCTCGACAAGTGGTCAGGTCCTTTGTTCATCCTTCCTGGATTTACCACAATTTCAAAATCATATTCCTAAAATAACATAATCCATCTTCATATCCTTCCCCCCAACACTCGCTTTTTGACTAGATATTTCAACACAAAGTGGTCAATGAAGATTTTAAAGTGTCCTCCCAACAAGTAGTGGAAAAATGTTTGCAGCGCATACACCATGGCTAACCCTTCTCTCTCATTGGTGGTGTAATTTATCTCAGTTGTTGATAGCTTCCTGCTAGCAAAGGATAATGGGTGGTCAATGTCTCCTGCTCCTGGTTGTGCTAAAAATTATCCTAATGCAATAGAAGATGCATCGGCATGCATGTGAAATTCCTTGCTCCAATCTAGGAAAACCAGAATAGGTGCGGTAACCATTTTCTGTTTCAGTGTGTCAAAGCTCTAATGGCATTCTTTTATCCATTGAAATTGACAATTTTTATTCAAAAGCTTCTCCATGGGTGTTATGATCTGTGCATACCCTTTAATGAACTTCCTATAGTATCCAGTATGTCCCAACATAGTGCACAACTGTCTAACTCAAGTAGGAGGGGGTAAATCAACTATAATGGAAATCTTAGATGTGTCTACCAACAATCCATGCTTACACACAATATGGCCTAGAAGCACTCCAAAGGGTGAAAAGAAGATTCACTTATTCAGGTTCAGGGCAATCTGACATTGCCTACACTTATCGAACATTAGTCTTAAACATTCAATATGATTTTGCAATAAGATAAAAAAAATCCAATCATCAAAATATGCTTCCATAAATTTATGTAAAAACTCTTTGAATTGTTCGACCACTACCCTAGAAAAGATAGTTGGTGCATTATTCAATCCAAAAGGCATCATTGTGTATTGGTAGGATCCCCATTCTATTTCAAATGTGTTCTTATGGTGATCCTCCTTGGAAATCCTGATCTGAAGGTATTCTGAAAATCCATTTGTGAAGGAGTAGACCTCCCCTCCTCCTACATTTTCTAACACTTCGTCAGTAAATGGTGTAGGGAATGGATCATGTAGACATGCATCATTCAGCTTCCTGAGATCTACACAGATTCTAATCTCTCAAGTTTTCTTATCCTACACCACCATGGGGCTAATCCATTCTGACTCTTCAACAGGTTCTATGATTCCTTCTTCCAACATTCTGTCTAGTTCAATCTTCACTTTTTCCTTGTATTTAGGGTTCAATCTGTAAGGTATTTTTTTAACTGGCCTTGCATATAATTTCAAGGGGATCTTCATCTCTCCCATGGGCCCTTTAATGCCTTTCATATTAGTGAACTTTGTTGGAAACAAGTCATGATATTCATGTAGTAATTCAACGATATTTTCAATAATGGCAACATCCCAATAATCTCCAACGTTTGCAAGCTTCAATGGTTGCTCTGTTCCAATATTGAATTTCTTGATTTTAATAGGCTGTCCAATAAAGGGTAGCTCAACTCCCGGTCCTTCTATGTCTCTTTTTCCTTTCTTTTTTGCGATGTTCACATTCCTAGGATCATCATATTCATCAGCATTGATGTTGTAACATCCTTGCAATCTCTGGAGAGGTGCAGTCCATTCATCCTCTTCTTTCTCAAAAGGAAGGCTAGGTGCCTCCTCAAATACTTTTTGTCTGACAAATTGTAAATCTTGATCTACCTACAGGTGCTAACTTTCAAATAAAAATGTAGCTACAAAATTCTGAGTCATACCTTGTCGATCTGCAAGCGTAGTTCTTCTTAAAGATACCAATTGATAGGCACTATGTCTAGAGTGTTAATAAATTTATGCACCCACCTCTCTTGAGGAATGTTGTTCCAGGCTTCCTCACAACTTCGCACATGGTATTTTAGACAACTTTGACATGTGTACCTAACTTTGCATCCTTCGACTTGTTCTGAAAATCATGTTGTCATCAAGGTGCGACATTGTACCCAGTCTACTATGTTATTCTTATGTGTTCCCCACCATTTTTCTAGAGCTGCTTTCAGGGCCTCGTCCAATGCCAATAACCATTGTTGCACTGGTACAACTTCTTCAAGTTCCAGTAAGAAAGTTTCTAAGTGATTCAAACCATCATATGTGGGAAAGTTACTTATTGTTGTGTCGATCCAGTGAACTTCTCTGGTTAATCTAGCACATCTTCATGTAGATACTTCATACATTTGATTATGCTATTTCTCCAGTGCTTCCACTGAGTCCAATGAACACGCGTTGTCACTTCTCCATCTTAGGTTCCCATCTACTATAATATTAATGTAGTCTTTTTGTCTGGCTTTCAGTTTGTATATATTCTCCAACTCATATGCGTTGTCTTCTTCTCTGATGAGCTCTGTGTATATGGGACCTTCATCAGGATCGAAAGGTACGATGACTCTAAGGATATCACCTTCAAACATCAATATTCTTTTCTTCAAGTCAACAACAGTAGAATTGTTGAAATCCTAATCAATTCCTAAAAACGTGAGATAAGGACAACTATCATCGACTATCTAAATCACCTCGAAGTCCACAAATGTGCTAACCCCATCGATGTCCATAGGGACATGTTCCATTCTTTCAAAGGGGCTCACAGCCTGTTGATTGGCCATCCTGAGCCTTATGCAGGAATAGATCAACTTAGGGTTTTGCATTAGTTCCGAAGTCTACTTCTGTTAGGATATTTAGACACTTAGGAGTTAGTTAAGATCTACTTGGTCTAATATGTTGTTAGGTAAAAGTGTGTTTCTTTAGTATGCATTAGTATGCATTTGTAGTTAGGCAATCCGACGGTCATGATATGTTCCCGACATAGAGTGATCTGACGGTTCATACTCTCCTCGATCTTAACGGCCATTGATCCGTGGCTTAACACCCGATTGGTCCATGATATCTATTTAAAGAGCATGGAGGGTCATTTGCCGATGATCGATAGTGAGAAACTCTCTTGTAAAATCTCTCTGTAATCTTTTTCTTTGCATTAATAAACTGCTCCAAGTGGCCGCGTTGGCTGGGGCCGTGGATGTCTCCCCGTATGGGTTTTACCACGTGAAAAAATCGGTGTGTTGATCTTTGATCTGGTTATGTGAGTGGTTACTAAAGGTGTCCGTCCTCTGTTGGAATACCCGTGTTGTCGAACATGGTATCAGAGCCTGTTTGAAGACTCGCTCCTGTTGTAGATCGAGATCGTGAAGCCGAGTTGCCTCATCTACATTTTCTGGAATTTCTGTACATTTCTGGGCTGAAAGGAATGTTTCATTGCGTTCGGAGCATGCTTTTCATTCATGAACACTTTTCGTTTCACTCGAAAAGGTTTCCGTTTGCCCAAGATACGACCATTACAGTCAGAATCCGAAGGTATAAAGTTTGAATACGCATTTTTAAATTTTTGCAAAGTTTGATTTTATTTTGGTTTGTATTTTTTTTTCCGGGCTGCTACTCTTTTAGATCTGCGTATTCTCTTTTCCTCGCACCTTGTGCGATCTCAGCAAATCAGAAACAGATAAGAAAAGGTGCATCTTCCGGGTAAGCTAACCGAGATCTAACCCTTGTTGTCATCGAGAAGCGAAATTTTTTTCTTGTGTGAAAAGAGTTTTTTTGGAGCATGCTCTCCAAGGCCGTCTTCCACAA
>ML777082.1:2227493-2253116 GCA_009831015.1 Picea engelmannii
TGGTCACGATATGTTCCCGACATAGAGTGATCCGACGGTTCATACTCTCCTCGATCTTAATGGCCATTGATCCGTGGCTTAACACCCGATTGGTCCATGATCTCTATTTAAAGAGCATGGAGGGTCATTTGCCGATGATCGATAGTGAGAAACTCTCTTGTAAAATCTATCTGTAATCTTTTTCTTTGCATTAATAAACTACTCCAAGTGGCCGCGTTGGCTGGGGGCGTGGATGTTTCCCCGTAGGGGTTTTACCATGTGAAAACATTGGTGTGTTGATCTTTGATCTGGTTATGTGAGTGGTTACTGAAGTTGTTCATCCTCTGTTGGAATACCTGTGTTGTCGAACAACTTCGTCATAACATTGACCTCCGATCCTAAGTCGAGGACCACATAGTCTATATCATACTCTCCAATTTGAGCATTCAAGTATAGTTCCTTATTTTTCCTTTATGTTTAGCTACTTGGTGTACTTCTCTACTCAATAAGGGATCTACCTTTCCTAGTTCATATTGTCTGATCAAGTTTTGTATCTCTTGTACAATGCTCTCATCCTTTATCAAATTAATGCAAGTGCATAAAAATTCCATAAGCTTACTTACCTCTTTTTCTTCTCTGGGTGAAGCACACTAATCAAATTCCATAGGCATTCCACATTCTCTTACTTTTGGTCAAGCCTTTGATGAATGAGCCTGATCTCTCCCAAATTCTTTTCTTTCTTCCTCAAATGTCTATTTCTCTTTCTTTGGATAAAAATCTCATGTCTTCTCTGCATATTTTCTAACTCCTAATTGTTCTGTAGTCTTCCCTGGAGTCACTATGTATTCTCCTGTAACAACACCTCCTCTAGTGATAACAACGACTCTAGGATCCACTTCATGAGGTTATGTTGTGATTAGTTGTACTTGTTGGTTTTCTCCTCATCTTTCCTGAAGTTTGGCTAACAATGCAGGACAATCTTCTATGACAATCTTATAGTAGCTACAAGTGGTACAAGGGTTCTGACAGTCCCTTGCCAAATGTCTTGGATGTGTGCAGTTATAACAGATGATCAGACCTCGACCTTGACCCATGCCTCCTACCCATCCTCTTCCTCTGAATCCACCATGAGGGTTGAATTTTCCTCTTCCTGGGGAATTATACTGCGTAGTGTTCCCTTCTTGTTGTACTTCACCTTGAATTTTGTATATATCCCTTGACCTTTCATGCATGAGGTCATAGGCCCTACAATCCCTACCATCATGCCCTACCGCCTTACAGAATGTGCAATACAAATTTGTGGGTGTCTTAATATATTTTTGCATGTAATATCATTCACCAAGGCGATGCCTATTTCTACATACCTCGCACCAAGGTAAGGTAACTTGATTCAAAGGGCTCAAAACTCCAGATGGAAAGTGATTTTGGAATAGGGGACAATGCTCTTTTTCATGGACTTTTGATTTTCATCTAATGCACCAGATATCTTCTCTCTTATCTTTTCCCTTATCTTTTTTCATATCTTCAACCTATAGTGATAAGCTAGTTAGCTGGCTCAAGATTTGACTCACACCTGAGCTAGATTCTCCCATAGGGGTTGATTCTAGCTTCATGACAATCTCCAGTGCCTCATCCTACAAAGCGATCTTCTGTTGCATCAGAGGGACTCTGATGTGTGGTAAAAGGGAAACAATGAACCATTCCTTGTTCTTCTAGTCTGGGATATGAAAAGTTATCCAACCCGTTAACGTTTTAAACCTCTGATCAAACTCCCAAACAGGTTTAGCTACTCTCTGCTTGATTTATTTTAGTTTTGTAATTCATTGTGACTATGACTTGGTTTTCTTGAATTCTGCAACCAATGCATTCTTGATCTCATTCAGTGATTTAGGTTGTGCAGTTCCTTGGACAAGTTTCATGTACCAGCTCAGTGCGCGGTCTCTCAGGGTAGTACTAAACTGAGCTCATTTAATATCTTCATCGATGACATTCTTAATAATCCATATGGATTCACATAGAAATCGGTGTTGATTAGGATCTCCAGATCCATCTCCCCTAAAGGTGGGTAACCTCATCTAATCTTCCATAGATCTTCCTAGGTTTCCTGACTGAATGTGCACTAAACCATTTTCACCAGTGCTTTGAGCTCTCTAATAACTTAGGTTACTCTGGTTACTTAATGCTGCTAGAACAACAGGAGGAGTAATAGTACTTACTTCAATAGTTGACGCAGTTCCTGAAGTTTCTGGCTCTTCTCGGCGAGGTTCTTCAGTCTTTTCTTCTCTTGGTCCAACGGACCCTAAATGTTCCCCGTTCAATAAATCTTCCTCTTCTCCACTATAAAACCCTTCTTCCTATAGCAGAGGTTCGTGATCTTTCTCAAATATTTTTTCCAAAGGAACTTCTCTAAAGGTCCTTCCACTGCGCGTATGTCCAACCTCTGTGTCATTGTCACTGCTTGAATTATTGAACATTAGATTTTCAATCTGACCCACTATTGTATCTTCAAGATGTTCTTCTCCCACAATAACATATTAATCTTCAACTTCAGAAAATGTAAAAATTTTCCTCTTGGTCCCTTAAAGAAATATCTCTCTGCTTGGCTATATGACTCTACTCTGTCAATAACAAACTCAATGATATACCCTCCAATGGTACTATCAAATAAATGATCTACTTCTCTCGACATGGCGTTATCAACTCTCTTGACCTTCTTGATCAACACCGACGTCCAAACCATAGGTGGTCTAGATCTGATCTCAAACTGGGTATTTTCTAATCTGGCCAGCCACTCGTATAGCTCCTTATCAATTCCTCCAAAGAAAATCTCATGTATATGAGTAAATATATACCTTCCCAACCAGTATTTTTCCATAATATCATGGTTTTTAAAGTCTTCTATTGTTCTTCTATCCACTTCTAAATCTTTGTCTTCGATGGAAACCACCCTGACATTCACTCAATAAGATATTGATCTTGACAATGGAACCATTTGTTGGCATAGGGGCAGACCTAGGGTTCAGCTCTAAGAGCACACCAACAAGCCTTAACTACTGGCCCTTTTGGAAAAACCTACGAGGAAGATGCAGTCTCACCCGAAGTAGATATAGGGGGTGTTATCACTCCAAGAAACCCTTTGTGGTTGAAGACCAAAGGTGCTTGGTAACTTAAGAATATGGTAGATTTATATTCTTTGGAACAATAGGATAACTCAATAGCTAATGAAAGTAACCACTCATCATGTATCTGAATAAAACAATGCTTTTAGAGAACAATAATCATACAACAGAGTTGAAAAAGGGGATGAAGAATACTAGTCCAGATAACCAAATACAACCATGTGCAAGGTCATACAAGACAGCAAGAAATTCTTTAATCCAAGTTTATGAGCTTAATAAGAAGATGACAGTTCTTAAAAGCTAAACTAAACTAGAATAAAGTATTGAATCATGAAATATATGAAAGAATATGATATTGAAAATAAAAGAGGATTGTGATTCTATTATTAGAATAAGAAGTCAACTACAATAGCTATAAAATGTCTCTCAAATTGAACCCCTTAGTTCATCTTTTGTCTTCAGCTTTATAGCTTTACAATACAGTTTTCAGATCCTAAAAGAGTGGATCAGATATGCTAAAGACAAAAAGTTAAAACTAAATTACAAAATATAAGGAATGATCCTCAAAATAAGGTCAATTCCACATTTCATGGTCTTCAGATGATGTAGAATCCATGTGCAGTGTAGATAAGCCTTCCAAGGATGTTTGATGACTCTTTGAGGAAGATGAAATTCGAATTTGTTGAGTTGTGAAAAACCCCTGATTTGTTGCCTCCAAAATAGGTGTCAAAACCAACTTGAATACCTTTTCAAACCCTTTTACATCAAAATTGGATCTTAGATCTAACTCTATAATTCAAAATATATCCATTAAAAGAGTTTTCAAGAGATTCAGATTAGTAAAACTTTGATCAAGGGAAAATTACTCTTTCTCTGGTTGTCTCAGGTTTCACCAGCTATTTTGTCTTAAGATTTGTTAGTTAGTTGGTGAAAGCTCTTCTTTTCATTAGCTAACTGGTTATACTTTCACCTTCTATGATGGTGAAAGTTTTGTTTTTTCTTTGAGAAGAAAATGATGCATAGTGGCAATGATGTTGACATTTAGTGTTTTTTTGTTGACATTAGCTTCTCCACCATTTATTTCAATTTCTCATTTTCTTCTATCCACTTCTCATGATCTTATTTTCCTTCACACTGCAAAATATTTGGTTCTGATTCATTTATATTAACAAAGTTTGCATCCTTGACCTTGTTGTTTGCAAGGCACTTTAAGTCAATGTTGCGCTTATCATCCATATTGGCCATGCCCAACTCTGTTTCCTGCAAAATTTCACCACATCTGAGTGTCGATTCTTTACCTTCAACTAGTTGTTCGAGTGTTGAAAGCAATACTTCCTCTTTGGCAACAAGGTCATCCTCATTTTGGACACTAAGAGTAGCTTCTAGAGAGTTAACAGTTTTCACTGGCTTGCCTATGCTCTGGGTTTCAGCATTTGCTGGAGGTTCTTCCCCATCCGCATTTTTATTTGAATGTATATTCTCCTCCATTCTCACCAAATTATTTTCTTCTATGACATTAGATATCATCAATGAAGGAACCTCCACAGATAATTCCATCTCATCATTGGCATGACACTCCTCTGTCTCCTCTATTAAAGTATGGAATATGTCTCTTTCAACTTCATTCCTGTCAGAAACAGAGTCTGTACATATCTCAACAATTTTTTCCTGATCGTTCTCACCCTCAGGTGCAATAATAATTGAATTGTCTTTACTCACCATGGAAAGTTTCTCGGAGGTATTTGCATTCTCCATATATTCAATATTTTTCTCTTTCTCCAGAGATATCAATGACAGTCTTTTATTGACAATATCTTCTTCCTTAGGCAGGGCTAAATCTAAAAAAATTCATTCTCAATATCCATAACACCCTGCTCTTTTCCAGAGTCACGGATGACGGTTTTTTATATGTATGCGAAGGTCAAAGTATCCAGGATATACAAGAAATGATTTTATTTTTTCTTTTCTGTCTTATGGCTTTGCAACGCCACAACCAATTAATCATAGTGGGTAAATACAATCATAGGTAGCTAACTAAACCCTGAATATTTCTTCAAAGTTGGAGATGAAATGTTGAAACGTTTTGAACCTAGAGGAGCTTTAGATCATAATTTCTCTGCCTTTATGCAACCATGAAACTTTGCACTATCGATTTGCTGGGCATATGAGTAACGACTGTGTATTGTGGTTAAATTTTGGAGACAAAAGTTACAATCTAATTTATGTGTTAAAGACTTGAGGCATATCTCAATAAGCTTCACATCTGTGTTAAAAACCCAAGGCGCATCTCCCCTTTGCTCGTGGTTCTTCATGTGAAACTCAATATTTGGAAATTATACTGATGATATATTTTCAAAATGCCCTTACACCTAACTAGATCTCGCAGCTGGCCTCATCATGGATTGATCTATGGATTTATATGTCGACTTGTTGCCTGCGTATTGACTCGTGGCTTAAGCCTAATGCTTGAATCAGTTATGCGTGGCTAGCATGTAGGAACAATGAATTTGATTTGGCATATGTAGACTTGGACTTTGTCTTGACTCCTGACTTGGTGTGCTAGGCTTATGGGTTGTGATTGACATGTGGACATGAAGTTTTGGGTAATGAACATATGACTTGGCCCATGGGTCGATAAAGTTTTAGCTAAAAAGCTATCAAACCCGAGAGGTATCTTAGGTAGACTAAAACAATTTTCAAATGCATATAGAGTTTGAAATATGAATATACTTAGGCATAGATAATGGATAAGACCTTAGGTCACTTTGCACACACCCTTTTTATTTGATAAAATTTATAAAAAGAACATATATTTTCTTTATTTGTTTGCAAAATCTTTAAAGGCATAAGACTAGGTTCTAAAAAATACTAACAATGTTTTTGAAATGCAGGTGAGAAGAGAAAGGCCATAGAGTTTCTGGATAAAAAAAATCAACAAGTTCTTGTCAATACTTAATGGAAATTTTGGAAATCATGACACTAGCTTGAGACCAGAAAAATAGGCAATTCTAACTTAAATTTAATGAAGGTACTCAAAATTTACCAGTACATTTTGATCACTAACAAGGGGTTGCAGGACATAGGTGTCTACAACTAGAGGGAATACAAAGTGGATCTAGTACAATAACAACACAACATCTAGATATCATTTACCATCTTAGACCTACTTCGCATAGTTATCTGTCAGATCTAGCACAGTAATGTAATAATAGTATATCAAAGAGAAAAATAACACAACATCAATCACACACAACAATAAGATGTACATGGTTCACCCTCTCCCTAGGGATACATCCACATAACTGTGATTTATAATATATTAGGTGAAAGCATACAGTTCTATTTGCGTTCTTAGCTAGTAGATCTTCTCTCTTTCTCTCTGTCTCCCTTCCCTGCGCACCCAGTTGCAGGGTTGATCTTCGCACCCAGCTGAAGATATTACAATACAAAATGCTCTCTCAGCACAATACTTCTCTCTCAATAACAACAATCGCTCATCATCACATCTGTTCGACGAACCCATCCCAAGTCCTCTTGACCTTTATTTATGCATTACAATAACTCACCGACAGCCTTAGGCCGAGACCTAGGTATCAAAACCCTAGATACCAAAAACCTAGGTGTCTAAAACCCTAGGTGTCTAAAACCCTAGGTCAACTTGACCCATGTTCTCAAGGCTTCGCCAGCGTATCTTTCCTTCTTTCCTGTGAGGTGATCCAAAGCATCCAACAATGGATTTTTCTGCTTGTTGAGTTGTCCACGATCCATATTCCTTGTTGATTTGTCTTCCTTGATCTCCTCTTCCAACGACTTTCTTTCTCTTACTTCTCTACATCTTTTCTTCTCTTTTTCTCACTTCGACCCAGTATCAGTCATTGTGTCTTCTGCACAGTTCACATTTCACCTTTTCTCCCTTAATCTTATCTTACTTCCAGAACCAAGGGCCAATAGGAGGATGGTGAAAATTATCATAAATACCTAGTTCAACAACTAAAGTACCTTCTTTAAGGGTCTTTCTTCTTCTAAAAATTTTCTCTGGGTCAGCTTCAAGAGTTTCTAGAGGCAGTTGTGGATTTTACCTCGTGTGTCTACTTCTGGAAGCCATAGTTGAAACAATGGAGTCACCGAGTGCACAATTGCAATCTTGATGTACTAAGTTCTGATGCACCTTCAGAACCAATAAAATTTGTCATTCAATCCCAGGGAAAATATTCAATTTGTCCCCGACAATGGTGCCATAAATGTTAGCACTAGAAGTCACCTCTGGATTGAGGCAAAGGTAAGACCAATACCCATCATTTTATATGTGACAATGAATAAATTTAAGGGTGTTCTAATGGACACAAACTCAGGATAATATCGCTTTAACTCAGAAAACTGGACTGGCATGCACAGGAAAATGAGGTCTTGATCTAACTTCGGTCAGTAAGTTGCAATAAGGGTGAGAAGGGGGAAGAACTTGAGGAGAGTGAAGAGGTATTCTATGGACATCTAGTCTTCTAGCAGCCTAAAGAGGAAAAAATTAGCAGACAAGATCCTCTTGGTTCAGATTTTTGAGGAACTGAATGAAATTACCACCGAACTGAGCTCAAACATATATCACAATTCAATAACAATAACCCGACTAGATCATCCATGCCCGGTTCATTTAGCGTTGGGGAAACACAAGACATAGACTGATTAAAACAGGTGGCGATGTCCCTGTGATCAAACCTATATCACAAAAGCATAACAACCCTCGACTCGATCCTCCATGCCTGAGTGTTCTAACACATTTGTTTACAGAGATATGAAAAGAAGCTAACTTTCATTAAAAAATAAGTCTCAAATACAGATACATAACCAGAAAACAAGAGGCTTTACTAAAACTTTACAATTGGGAGCTTAGCTCAACCATCGACCTTCACAAAATATCAAAACTGAGTATTTATATTCAAAACCCACTTTCTCCCTTTAGAAACGTTTTCTAGCCATTGCATTCAAGGCTTGGCGTATGCATCAAGCTCTATCAAATTGCACTTGCATTCTTTTGTCAGATGCAAGATTAGATCAGTATGGGCTTTACAAGAAAATGTATGACAGGGGAAATTTCAACTGACAGTTTGCCCTCCATGGCCAGTTCTTCAATGCTTTCCATTTATGTGGTGAAACTAGGTTTCAATCACCTTCCCCATTTTCATTAACTACTTTTAGCAGGATCATGGCAAGGCCTGACACACATGAATGTTCCAGGGAGACGTTCATGACTCCTTCAATTCAATTCTGGTGCCTCGAGACCATGCAAATCTTCCTCTATAAAAAATATGAGCACTCTCGGCCTTTGGTGCAACCCCCTCTATCATTCCATGCGACCTTGGGCCACGACTTGGGGATCCCCTATGAAATTTCAGGATCTCGCATTTCGGGAGTTTTCACTCCATTCAATCTCAAAAATCCTGATGCTTGATCTTCCGAAATGGCCTATCCAGATCGAAAATCAGACTCTCTTTGAATTCGACGGCCAGGATTGGTTCCTTGAACAACTTCAGCCGCCCCCCGCTTAATAGGCACTTACTTTTATTTATGTCCTTGCTTTCCATACGACCCCGGGCTGTGATCATGGGCCTAATTTCTAGGTGCTTTGCGATTTCACGTTTCGCAAACTCTCGTTGCATTACATGCTAGAATCCTTGGGTTGTGAAATCGCGACTGCTTAGATTGAGCGACACGCATCCCTTTGAATCAGATGAACCAGGTTAAGGTCGAAATTTTGGGACCTTGGACCATCGACATTTCTCACTTAAGCTCCCCAAAATGACTTTCTCTATGTTGATCCTGCACCGCGTGTCCTTCTGGAATGGACGATCAAGATCATTTCGGGACCTCATGTGTTGTGATTCTTTAAGACTCTACCCTCATACTTTCTCAACTCGTGAAATCATGAAAATCTGATCCAAGAGTCCATATCTCTCCTTTGATCAACAACTGTGATCCTTTCACGATTTCGCATTTCACAAGTTCTGATAACCTTGCTCCTTGACCACTCCAACTCACATAATCACGAAATGTTAATCATCTGCCACACATCCTTCCTAGTACCGACGGCTAGGATTGAAACCATGATTTCAGACCTTTGTTTGATGCTAAAATGGGTGTAACTGTATGATCTCGATCACTCGATGGTCATCGATCTGATCTGCCTAATGGATCTTCTCCACTGAAAGTTGATCTTGCTCTCTCACTTGATTTGAGTTGATATTAGACTGCTTCAAGTGTTGCATATGTTTTTCACAAATGCATCCTATGTAGCTTACTAGAATGAATGGATAGGGGATCAGGAAGAAGATAGGATGACAAGGAAAAACAGGTTGATCAAATGGATGAAGGAAACAGAAGAAAAGCTACCAGCCTAGAGGAAAACATACGATCAGGTCTGGAAAAGGAGGAAAGCCAAGAAAAGATATAGATTTAGGTAGAAACCACAAACCCTTAAAGTTTTGACAGGTTTATGTGATAACAGACCATACCTTGTTCTGAAGGAAGTCTTGTTGATGTCTTCATCCTTTATTCTTACCTGGTGGTACCCTGACCTAAGATCTATTTTTTAAAATATCTTAGCATCCTTCAACTAATCAAAGAGATCATCGATCCTTGGCAAAGGATACTTGTTCTTAATAGTCACTTTGTTCAACTGTCTAAAATCGATCCACAATCTCAATGTCCCATATTTCTTTTTCATGAACAAGACTAGGGCACCCCAAGGTGACACACTTGGGTGTATATACCCCTTCTTCAGAAGTTCTTCAAGCTGCAATTGCAATTCTTTCATCTCTGGTGTACTCATTCTATAAGGAGTTTTTGACACTGGGGTTGCCCCAGGCATCAGGTTTATAGAGAAATCAATATCTCTCTTCGGGGGTAGTCCGGGTACCTCCAGGAATACATCTTAAAAATATTTTAATACTGCATGGTATTCAATATTTGACACCTTATCTTTAGGTGCTTCATCCATATGAGCTGCAAATATTTGGCAACCCTTCCTATAACACTTCTTCAACTATGTTGCTGAGATTTCTCTGACAGTAACTTCCCTTGGGATTCCCTCCACTTCCCTTGGGTTTCCTTCCTCATCTAGGAAAGTGAATGCCTTGTTACGACAACCTAATATGGCATGGTACTGGTCCAACCAATCCATCCCAATTAGAGAGTCATAGGATCCTAAAGGTAAGATGTTCAATTTAGCCCTTGTGCTCAGTCCATTCATGTCCACCAGACATGACTTAACCAACACAACAACGTTTCTCTTGGCTCCTATAGTCAACTACACTAACCAATATTTTCCATGCTTGCTTCTTGGAAAATACAAACTTTCCACTATTCTAGGATCTATATAACTATGACTAGCTCATGAATCAATTGAAATAGTAATGTCTTGGGTATTGATCATACCTTCCACTTCAATCATATGTGACTGATATTTTTCTTGCTTGTTGTCTAGGGCTGCGTAGATCCTTGGTACACTTCTACCCATGTCCTCCATTGTTTATGCTTATTGAACATTGTGGACAACTCTCACTTTGTCATTTATGTGGGGGCAATATCTATGCCTATGATTTCCTTTACAACCCCAACATTCCATAGGTGGTTGTGTTGGCATTTTACCACCTACTTTAGCCTTTCTAGGCTCTCTAAAACCTAGTTGTCCTTGAGGGATATTTCTGAAAAAGGATGTCTTAGTTCCCTTCTTCCTCTGATCCATATTGAATTTCTTCTTTTCTTACCAAGCCTTCTGAAAAGTGGTCTTTTGTCTTTTTTTCTCATATAAGCATTTTTCTCTCCTTATATTTTATTCCATAGTTTTAGGATCATCATACTAGATCTTGTCATTGATCGAAGATGGTAGAACACTTAGATACCTTTGAATTTTGACAGTCTCAGATTTGATGAAAGTGACATACTTCAATAATTCCAAAAACCTTCGTTCATATTCATCAATGGTCATTTTACCCAGCTTAAGTTCAAATAACTCTTTCATATTTTTGTCATAGTATCTCTTAGTCAAGTATTTATTTTCTATCCTTTCTAGGCTCTATATCAAATTTATGTTGAGTTCTCCCTATTGTTCCCTGGCTTTCATGAGATTTATGTTATCTGCTCAATGAGTCTGAACATCTTTCTGCAATCTTTCAATGATTTTCATCATGTCTCTATCCTTATCTATCTCTTCTCCATGTCCATTGGAGTTTGATCCTTCAACTCCCAAATGGACATCCATTCCTCTAGCTTCATTCTCTGAACTAGAAAAATTCTATGCCTCCTCCATTTCTCTGCACTAAGAAGAAATTCGGTTTGGTTCTGACAATTGTTAACACTGAAAACACAATGTGCAGTCAATCGAAATTTGTTGGGCCATTAGTCCTTAACAAATTCCACAATATTCATAAACCAATATGATTCAAGAAAACATTCATATTTCATTCTGCGGTTCTTGAGAAATAAAAACCCCCCCCAGATCTTTTCTTTCTGAGCTTTGCTCTGTTGTGCAATAATTTTTTTTTTGGGGGCACTAGCCCCTTTATCTTATCCCCCAACCCATGTGACCATGGTTTGTGGCCAAGCGCTTACTCAGGAATTTGGGCCTTTGGCTTAGAAAGTTTTCAAAGCACATCACAAAAAGTTTCTTAGAGTTCCGTATTAACGAACTCGCGAAGTAGGGTGGATCAACAGTCCATGACTACCTAGCATCCAACGACTGACACCCACTGTGGAACTTCAAGCATCTGAGCTGGAGGAATTCGGAGCTTCGAAGCTTCGGGACTTTAGAGGATTTCACATCCACACACCCCAAACCATTAATCTATGAACACTTCCATGTCACCTTTGGTGACATCATTACGTCTCGTCACCATGGTGTTACAAATTTTTTAAAAGTTCTTCCTTTCGTTCCCTTATGAAACATTCTTTTGGAGTGTCAAGTCTCTAGATTTCACAACTAGTGCCACATTCCACTGTGACCATTAGGGCCCCACCACCCATAATCAAGAGGAGGTACCCATGGAGAAACATTAGAAACGGACATGTAGCCCACTCAATCAAGTGACAAATGTCATGTTCCAAATGACATTTCAATATTTGGCTGGTCCGAAACCTACTAACACGTGGCACACATCCCATGGGTACATGTCATTCCTGATGACATCATCATTCCATGCTACTCTGAAATTTTGGGCTTTGGAAGTTTTGAGGCCTTCTTCCTTCCAGTCTCCCGAATTTTGAATTTCCTGACTTCTTTACCCTCTGGGTCCACATAGTATAGGTGTCAACATTCCAAGTGGGGGCACGTGACAGGCATAGGAGATATCCATGTCACCTCTAAGTGACATCATCATGACTCGCAACTTCATCTCTTTGGGGCTTCAGATCTTTAGGCTTCGGGAGTTCTCTCCTCCACACACACTAATTCTCCTGAACACCAAAATCCTGAACACGCCAATCTGCTAACACATGTCCCTCTTGACAGACGGTCTGGTTTAACTTCAGACTTCGTATCTTCGAGGGATTTCTCCCTTCACAACTACATTTTCCCCTTTTTAACTTGTATTGATCGAATGATAAGTCTTCTCACCAGATCTACGATATAGATCTCCTTTAGGACTTTGGAGATTTGGGCTTCAATCCTTCTCTTATTTTTGCACCTAACTTCACCGAAGTCACGAAGTTTGAAGGGCTTCCAGGTTAACCCTCTTGCACGTTCTCTAGATCTAATGGTCATGAAGGATTCCCCTTCTCCGAAATAAATCCTACGGCCCCAACACCAGGAATTTTGTGATTTCTTTCTCTATGGCCATTTCTTAAACTTATTACGCCTCCTGTGTTCCGAACAAAGTCCAAGTTTTATTTCAACGCCCTTCTAGCACTATGTACATCAAAATTATATGGATTTCCTACTCTGAATTTCTCATTCGTGGACCCTCCAGGTTCCGGGTAGGAACCATGGGCTCTAAACTTGAATTTTGTCCATTTTGACACCAATTATTTTTCGAAAATTTTTCTTCAACTTCCACTAACATGGCCCATCTAGGCTCAGTGTTGAAACCATGGTTCTGATACCAATTTGTAACGTCCCTAACCACCAACAGGTCGGGCAATGCCACTACTTGGAAACATCACTTAGCTCAACTAGCTATGATACCAATTTGTAATGTCCCAAACCAACAATAGTCCAGGCAACGCCACAGAGGAACATACATATATATATAACATGCATTTCTACTGAATTTAAAACAAATAACACAAAGTTATTGCTACCATACAGACTCAAATAGAATTGACAGTAATTCCTACATGAAACGGAACACATGATAACATTTCAAGAATCGTAGACATGAATAAAATACATAATTAAGCCCATAAATGATACTTATCTTTTAACTAGAGTAAAACCACCAACTGCGTGCAGACCTTCCATGAACCTCCCAGCCTTAGACCACACTGATCATCACTCTTAGTAGTGGGTCACCCTCAAGCTGGGACTAAACTCCACCGTGCAAGGGATTCCTAGGCTAGGCAAGGTCAATAGGAAAGTCACATAGTTTAAGAGGAATGATTCTCTCCCAAGATCCACTTACGCCCACTTTTCATAGACTCTCATTCCCCACATGCCTATCCCACCCCATGATTATACAATTTCACTGTCACACAATCCATAAACTACTCCACCTCCATTACCTTGGGCTTTAGAAATAGGTCGAACTAGAATTATCATAGCTCTGTAGAAACTACGAGACTCCCTCTAGGAGAACTCACTTCCTTAGAGCACTCTCTCACCTGGAGAGAGTTTCTCACAAGCCTGACAACCTGCTTCTTCAACCCACAACGATGTCTCTCACCTGGAGAGAGATTTTCTCACAACCATGAAAACCTACCTCTTCAACCATGAGATTGGAAACTTGCCTCTTCAAACCACAATAGATAAGTCGAGTAAGGCAAGGAATGGCTCAGTATATTACAATTTACAGGGATGATTTTAGGGGCTAAATTTCGCTCATGGGCTAATTTTCCATGGTTTTTCCAAAAACGAGATTCGCTATTTTAAAAATGATTTGCCCAAATTCTATAGAATAAAATTATTTTACCTTAAAAATCGCCAAAAGTTTATAAAAAATATAAAAAATACTTAGAAATTTGAATATTTTTACAAAAATATTGCCAAACATTTATAGTTGACATATGAAGGATTAGTAAGATTCGCCAAGGTTTCTACATTTTAAAATAAATTTCCATCCTTAAAATCATCCATGATTACAAATGTGCACAATGGCCATAGGTTCAACAATGGCTTAATTGGATGGCCACATGTTTTCTCAGTGTATGAGTGAACTCGTGAAGAGAGATGGGGCAGACTGGTCTAGCCTAGCGAAGACGATGACAACATGAGAGAAAAAATTTTCTGTGTGTAACCTCTTTCCATGAGTGAGTTCCTCCCTATGTGTGAGTGCCTCCTTGAGTGCCTGTGTGTGTCCCAGCAACAATAATTCCCCCTTTAATTCTGCATGTGCCTAAGATGATACATGTCGCTCATGAAGCACGTTCCTTTCCCTTTGGAAGTCACTTGTCCTCCCCAAGAAACTTAGGATAAAAACATATCCTTTTAAACAAATTTTGGAATAATAATGAATTATTATTCTCTTGAACTTAATCCCTTAGGATTAACCCCTCTTTCCAACCTCTCAGTCCCCTCTCCCTTACCCATCCTAGTGGAGCTTAGTCCCCCATTCTATTTTATCATGGCCGGTCTACACGCAAGGATGTTTTTATATTAATAATTTGAATATTTACATGTACAAAATAGGATCTTGGCCTTTAACACCTAGGATATCTGGCCTACTAACACATAAGCCTACCAACTTATAATTTCTCGGCTCACTAGCCTACAAAACATGTTTACAATCCATAATACAACTAGGGCTCATCCTAGGGATATTACAAGGTCAATATTTCTAAAGAACTTTGACCCCTTGAGTTGGTCAAGAAGGTCATCAATCCTGGGAATTGGGTACTGGTTTCTGATTGTGATTTTTTTTAAGGTTGTTGCATCTCTTTCGTCACCTAAATGAGAAAAATCAAGATGCTTACAAGTCCAGTTGGGTTAGCTGGACAATACAACAGTGAATGCAAGAGTTAGAAAAATCAAGCATAATAAATAAACAAAGAGCTAAGATACTAACACTAAAAGAAACTAAACTAGAGTGCATATGGAAAATATAACAAAAATTAAACAATATGTGTGCCACTAATGGATAAGTTGTATTAGTGGGAAAAAAACAAAGAGAAAGGGAGACTTATGGGTCCCCTCTTCCTCCAAGGGAGGGCTCTTGAACCTCCAATGATTGAGATCTTCTTATAAGTAACAAAATAAAAGGAAATGGTGAATAAAATCCAAGGCACATTCACTCAAGGGGTGATATGAATGGCCAAATGAAATGGTGCTTGTATGCTCTTGGTGAGAAAAGAGGATTCCCCAAGAGAATATAGGCATCATAACAATACAAATGAATTCCTTGAAAATATAGTGCACCCATGGCCTCCTTTTATAGCAAAGCTTTGAGGCATTATTCAACCAGTCCTTAGTGTGAACAAGGGGCTCTTTAGGGCACCCTTAGGTATTTGACCAACCCCCCACTTGGATTCAGCTCGGATTTGGGTGTCAAATCGACTTGGGATATGAACCAGAAGTGGGTGGAAGGCCGACCAAAATCATAAATGCATCATTCTGAGGTGTGCGCATATTTTTTCATCCACAGTTGCGCATCGGGTGCATATGCACTTTTCCGATGTTATTCAACTATCGCACATGCATGCGCTACCTTTGTATCTTTTGCGCATGCTGATTTTTTAACTAGTTGTATAGTTTTGTGCCCTTTGGAAATTCATTCTTGAATCTATGGGTGAACTAATGGGTGTTTGAAGATGTTGGATTCCTGTAACCATTTTCGGATGAAATTCCAGTTATAACAGATTCCCCCTGATGTGTGAGGTTAGGAGCATACATATAGACAAAATACATCAATGTTTCTTCTACTGAGAGTAATTGTGTAAGAAAGAGTGTTTGAGGGGAGTTGCAAGAGAGACTCAGTGGAGGGAGAGGGGAACCTCTAGGAACCAAACCTTTCACAAGGTGTGGAAAAATAAAATTGTGTACAAACGAGGCGAGCATGCCCCATTCTCGTGTCATGTAAATAAAAAAAGTGTAACACAGTAACTTAAGTTGTGTGTTGATGTAGATCATTGAAACACCCTTTGGGGCGGTTTGATAATGATAGAGGACAATTTTGATGGTGAATAAAATATAAAAAAGGGTAAGGACACCTATGAGAAGTGTCTATGATACACAGACATTGATAGCCTATCAAAATTCAGAGGTCTTTGGCATATATGAAAAACAACTGCAATAGTTGCAAAGTAAGACCCACCGTAGAATGAGATACTGTTGCCCTTCTCGAAACTGTGTTGATGTCGACAGAAAGGGGGATGAAATGCCAAGAATCAAAGGGTTGTATGAAATCTACTGGGTGAGATCAGGAACTGATGAGGTACATGAACGAAGTTAAGATGCGGTGAGATTCCAGACTACCCTTGGTTGGGGATTTTTGTGAAAGATAAGTGGCAACAACCATGGAACTGAATCTAGCGTCAGGGGGATGATTAGACTAGGGTTAAATTGGGCCAGAGGCATGAAAAAGTGGTGAAACTCAGAGATTTAGGGGTAAATGGACTATTGGATACTCAGGGTTTATGGACGATGTCAACAGGAGTATAAGATAATGAATTCCCCAACCAAGGGTGACAGGGGTTGTTGTGGTATCACTGGAGGAAGTGATGAGTGGTGTTATTTCTCAAGGGAGTTGAATTAAGTTGTGCAGCTCAAGGAGAGACATAAATTTATTGGTAGGGTGTCCATATTTCTTGCATAGTGCATAAGGTGGTTGTACTTGTGGTGGAAGTGGAGCGGTGGGTTCTTTGTTCTTCCGTCTTCCCCCAGCTGTAATAATGGTGCTAGTGACTGGGGGTGTGGGTGGTGTGGTGGGAGTAAGTATGGGAATTTGCATCATGATTCCTTCTGTATGGGGAGGGAGAGATGGTTGAGGGACCATATTGGGTGGATGGAAATACCACACTGGGATTTCCAACACCATATTTGTAAGGGTAAGCATTGCGGCTACCTGGAAACTTGTATGCTCGGTGGGGGGTAAAAGAAGGGGATTTGAGTAATGGCTTGGGGGACTATCTCCCAAACCAGGATGTGGACCTGGGGGAGGGTGTAATCAGGAACAAGGGGAGATGTAGGGTTCTCAAGGGATTCCTGAGGAAGGAGATGTGCGACAAGTGGGACGTCAGATAGTAATGAAGCCTCTGTGGGAGGAAGGGTATCTCCAATGTCTATTCCATTGGATTACATGACACATACTTGTGTTGAGGGATGTATGAGTGGAGGTGCTCCATGGTATGTCCCTAGCAAGGATGGGTCTTTTAAAATTATGGGACCCATCTCGATGAGTGGGTAGGTATCGAGATTAGTGTGGACAAAGGGTAGGATATTATTGATGTTGGAGGAAGGGTTGGGTTCGTAATGTGACACTTAGTCGATAGTGACGATATTCCTGTTGTGGGGGAAAAAAATTGTGAAAAACACAGAAGAGGACACAACCTTCATCACATACATGTAGCTATGTCCAAACAATATGTTGTAATCGAGCGGAGCGTCGATAACTTTGATGTGAATGAGGATAGTTTTTCCCCTGAGTTCAACGAGGACATTTTGGAGGAGCCCTTAGGGAGAGGATGGTCATTCATTATAAGCCCTCAAGGTAATGGCAGATGGTATGAGATCATGGGAGCCAAGTTTCTTCCATACAGTTTTGGACATGATGTAGGTGGATGCACCTTCATCAATAATGTAGCGGTGAACTGTGATGTTTCGTATTTTGACTGGGATTTGGAAAGCGACCAAAGTGGGGAGACGGGGTTCCCCACTATCAAGATCAAAAGTGATGAGTTGATTATCATCAGGGTTGACTGCCCCTAGAGGGGAAAGTAATGACTTTCGTTGAGTAGGATAGGTTTGAAGGACTTATAAAACTGACATGGCAGTGGGGGATTGTTCCAAGTCATCGACCAGACTACAATTGTGTGCTACCCTATCATGAGGGTTGGTGACATTCCTTCGTAATAGAATGCGAGGAATACAAAGGGGTGTTTCAGTATTAGGGAGAGGAATCATCAAAGGTGGGACAATTTTGACTGGGGTTTCTTTCAAGGTAGCAGGGTTAGGGGGTGTGATGTATTGATGACTGTGCGTCTGTAGAAGAACTTCTTCCTCACTAGTGAGAAGGATAGTGCGATCGGTAGGAGTGATTGGGTTTGGATATTGACCCATATGTGGTAGGGTTGGGTGAATCTCCTATTGTGTGTTCATCACCCCTTGGTGTGGAATAGGATTTTGCAGCACATCTGGGGGTGGTTGATGCACATATTGTTGTGGGGCCTGCTGAGGGGCAGGCGACGCTGGGGGATGTGGTCTGCTTCCACACTCTTTCATCCATTTAAAATAAGAAATTTGAGGGAAATGGTGAGTATAATGGCCATACTCACCACAAAGGGCACAAGGGAAGTTTATCCAAAGATTGTTGTTGTTATTCCCTTGGCATTTGTTGTTATTTCCCCCTTGGGGGTTCTGGTTTCCCTGATTCTGGTTACCCCGGCAGGTTGGTTCTGTTGGGGGTGGTTTTGGTTCCCTCCTAGTCCTGGATTATTATTGTTTCATTTTTTCCCTTTATTTTTGGCATTATTCGACTGATGGGTCAGATTTTTCGTATTCAGTTGTTCAAAATTTTGATATTTCTAAATGGGAGAGGGTTGAACAAAATTAACCCCATCGTGTTGGTGTCCTGGTGGTGGAGTTGTGGGCTATGGAGGGCCAGGAAATGGAAAGTATGGATTATTTTTAGGTAATGATCTGTAAGGTACATAGCAAGGCATGGCATTTTCGTTAGTGCTTAGGGTGTAAGCAGATGTAGAGGGGGTACCAGAACTTGGTTGGGTTGCTGGATGTACTGTGGATGTCGGTGGGGGTCCACTTATGGGTGGAGGGAAGGCAACAAGGTATGGTTGTTGATAAGGGGGGAGGAGGATAATAAGGGGGTCCTCCATATATCGATGGATATTGAGGTGTTCCATACATAGGTGGTTGTTGGAGGTGTGAATTGTGGTGTGTAATGGTACCAATCAATCCATCCGCTAAGTGATACATCCCTAGTGTGTCTTGGCCGAATGGGACGGATCTCAGGGCGTTAGGTAGTATTGTATATAAGTATCCTGACTGTGAATAAATGAGTTGGAACTACTGGGCCTTGTTGATGGATTCTTCTTCATATTGGGGGAAGGTGCTGGCCACATCCTTGGCAAGGAGGGAAACATGTGATTTGAGAAACCAATTGAGGCATTGCTGCTTGGTGGCTTCTGCTTTGCATAGACTACACCACCGACGCCATTCATGAATGTGGTCGATGATCTGTGTAGAAGAGGTTTGTTTAAATTCTGAGAGTAGTTAGATACCATTGTCATGATGGATTGGTAGTTGAAAGAAGGTCAAAAATTCTTTGGCCAAAGATTCAAAGGTCACATGGGACCTAGATTTTTCTTCTACATACCACTTGGCTGATGGGCCAGTGAGCGTGCATTGGAATAACCTCAATCGGAAAGAGTCATCCATGATGTTGTTTGCAGAGCATCGTAAGTGGAAGGTCATGATATGGTTGGTCGGGTCGTCTCCCACTTTTCCTTCAAACTTGGGAATGTCTGAAGGTAGTTTTGTAGGCATTGTAGGCCATGTGGGGTCGTGCAATATAGGATCATTAGTGAGCTTAGTCAGATCCAGTATGTTGAGGGAAGCCAAGTATGGCAACTGAGGTGGCGGTGGAGGGTTAATTCATTTCATGGTAGGAATGGTTTGTGTACCTGACCCATGAGGAGGGTTAGTTCCAGCCATGGTGTGAGTGTTGTGTGTCCCTGACCCTCGAGGGGAGCTAGGTGGAGTTGTACTTCCTCCTGGGGAAGAAGTGTGCCCCCCGCTTCCTTGTAAAGGAAAGTGGGTGGATGGTTGACCTTGGGAAGTGGACCCAAGTAAAGTGGAACTAAGCAAAGTGGATCCTAAGACGGTAGCACTCATATGAGTGTGAGAAGGTGGAGCCAATGATTTGGCAAGAGTAGAAACTCCCCCTAGAATGGGAGGGAGATTTAACAAGCATCTGGAATGATGGGGATTCTGTGGGTCCCCTATGATGTCCGACTAACAAAGTAGATGTGTGAAAATGGTGATGAGATCAATAAAGGAACAAGAGTTTTGTTATGATTTTTTGGACCTTCACAATATATCTCACAATCGCATGTAATCACAAGGGCATCATACATAAATCAATTGATAAAGAAGCATACATGTGGGTAGGTAGGTTTTGTCCATGTGGAGAACAAAGGAAACAAAATGCTCCTGTCCTAAAAGACGTAACATCCTTCCTCTCAAATAGCAGTGGAGCTTCCAATAGCACTCAAAAGTGGGGTCTGAAGCCACTTGAAGAGAAACTAGTGAAGGATGAGGTAATCAGTTATGATGAGGGGTAGAGGGTGCATATCCTGAAAGAGCTGACAATATTTCCCAATAGCCACACAAAATCCGATCAAGGTGCAATTGCAACCCACAATTGCCACCTGGGTAGATATCCTAAAATTTGGTCACTAGGTACCTCGGTCAATGTGCGACATTTATATTTTCGGCCTAAGAAATGGGTCACAGGCTGGATCCCGTCTAAGAGGTGGGTGCCTCAAGGGGGGACACACAGAACAATTGGACCTCAGCCTTTGACCCTTCACGGGTATCTCCCTACCTTATGGTGTTAGGAACACTTGAATTGGAGGATTTAAAGTTCCCTATTTGACAACTTCTATTGTTTGAAGATGTGAGAACCAGATAATAGGGAGTTATTTGGATGCCTATCCCCGAGATCTTACCTAGACTAAAAATTTCTTTTGGCACCTCCTATGGAGGAAAAATTAGTGAGTTTTTTAGAAAAAATTTAGATGTGGTTGGTTGAGAGATTGGGGGTGTGAACTAATCTCATTGAAATTAAATGGGAGTGGATAGTTTCGTCAAGAAAAGGGGTGGGGCGTTTTAGAATCCCTTTGGAGGAAAATTACTTCAACCTCCATGTTTCGAGATGAAAACTATGTGAGTGAGTAGTGACTTTGTGTGTGAACAAGTGAAAGTGTGCCAAATTTTTAATGAGTTAGGTGTCACCTTGTTGCATGTGGACTTCGCATGGTCCTTACAATTATTGATTACCTAATTTACTAAATGTCATTGGTACAACCTTGTGGAATTTTAAAGTCCCTAGAGAACTAGCATGTGGACATATGGGTCCTTACTAATCCTTTAACTCCCTAGTGTGATTTAATCTAAGAAAGCTTCAAAAACTATACTAGATTGTGGACATGTGGGCATGTATGGGCCCGTTACAAAATATTTAAACTTCCCTAGTGATTTAATCTAAGAAAGAAAATTCAACAACTATCTTATCTTTGTAGCATGTGGGCATGTATAGGCCCTTACAAATTTAATATGTTTTTGAAAAAGAAACTAAGAGGTGTCCCGAGGGGGTTGTTGTCCTCTCCTAAAGATTTTTTCTTTAAGGGAGATGAAAATTTCACTCAATCATTTTTCCGATTCTCAAGATCACTCTATGGCACGAGAGAAGAGCATACTCAAATATTGGCATTCAATTTTTGGTTCCAATGCAAGTAGTTATATGTGTGATATAGAATGATTCCAACTTATCTTTAATAAAAGCAAGCCATCCATGTGGAAAAATGAATGCAAAAGAGGATAAATATGGATTTTAACCCCCTAAGTGCTTATGTTTTGGCTAACCTTTCATGTGGAGAGGGAATATAAGTGTGGTGCATATTACAATATGCATAGAATCAAACTTAAGAAGGCTATGGGCCTCCAAAAACTCACAACAACCTTTACAATGTATGATTTTTTGGACAAATGTGTGGGTCACAGAGTAGACAGAGGCACATTGGGCGCCAATGCACAAATGGAAAACTACTTTTTGGTGCAGTGCGCATAATGCACTGAGAAACACAGTGGGTTTGGCACACGTGCTCGGAAGGCGCAACTATAGGTTAAAAAACCCACGCACTTTCTGTTACATGGTCGTGAAAGAAATTTCGAATGAAATTCTCTCAACTCAACTCTAAATTTAGCTTTTTGCAGGCAGGAATGGGCCGGTTATGGTTCTTGCAAGTTAAAAAAACCAAAATGAAGTGCTCAAACAACCCAAATGGGGAGGAAATTGATACCTATCCCCAGTGGAGTCACCAATCTGTTGCGTCTCTTTCGTCACCTAAATGAGCAAAATCAAGACTCTTACAAGTCTAGTTGGGTTAGCTAGACAAGACAACAGTGAATGTAAGAGTTAGAAACATCAAGCATAAGAAATAAACAAAGAACTAAGATACTAACAATAAAAGAAACTAAACTAGAATGCATAAGGAAAATATAACAAAAATTAAACAACATGTATGCCACCAATGGATAAGTTGTATTAGTGGGAAAAAACCAAAGAGAAAGGGAGACTTATGGGTCCCCTCTTTCTCCAAGGGAGGGATCTTGAACCCCCAATGATTGATCTCTTATTACAAGTAACAAACTAGAAGGAAATGGTGAAGAAAATCCAAGGCACATTCACTCAAGGGGTGATATGAATGGCCAAATGAAATGGTGCTTGTATGCTCTTGGTGAGAAAAGAGGATTCCCTAAGAGAATATAGGCAACATAACAATACAAATGAATTCCTTGAAAATATAGTACACCCATGGCCTCCTTTTATAGCAAATCTTTGAAGCATTATTCAACCAGTCCTTAGTGTGAACAAGGGGCTCTTTAGGGCACCCTTAGGTCTTTGACCACCCCCCCACTCGGATTCAACTCGGATTTGGGTGTCAAATCGAATTGGGAGATAAAACATAAGTGGGTGGAAGGCCGACCAAAATCATAAATGCATTGTTCTAAGGTGTGAGTGGATTTGTACGTCCAAAGTTGCGCATCAGGTGCATATGCGCTTTTCCGGCATTATTCGACTGTCGCACGTGCACACAGTGCCTTTATATCTTTTGCACATGCTGATTTTTTAACTAGTTGTGTAGTTTTGTGCCCTTTGGAAATGTATTCTTGAAGATGTGGGTGAACTAATGGGTGTTTGAAGATGCTGGATTCTTGTAACCATTTGCAGAGGAAATTCCAGTGATAACAAAGGCTCTATAATCAATGCAAAGTCACCAAGTCTTGTCCTTATTCTGCACCTATACAATCGGGCTTTCGCAAGGGGAGGAGTTGGGTCTGATGTGCCCCTTTTGAAGAATATCTTGGCCATGATGCTTGATTTCATCATTTTCCATCATCGAGTGATGATAGATTGGTCCATTAGGTAGAGGTGCATCGAGGGTCAGATCAATTGGATGCTTTACTTGGTAGTGTGTTGGTACCTTGGTGGGTGAGGATAAGATGTCTCTGTATTATTCCATGATCTCATCCACTTGCTTCTGCTGCAAAGAGAGGCTCTATGTAGAGGCCATGGATGTGGCGATGACCTCCTGCTTACTGTGAGCATGGATCACAAAGAAGACAAACTTCTCAGTCTGTGAAATGACCTTACTGCATTTCTTAGCAGAGATTAAAGAAATAGTGGTAGGTTGTGCTACCTCTGGTATCCTCTACAATTGTCTACCCAAAGTAATAATAACACTTCAGGGTTTAGACTCATACACAACATGACGCTTCCATGAATATGGTTTTCCTAAAAGAATATCACAAACTTCAATGGGAGAAATATCACACAATACCTCATCTTTGAAAGGATTGATGTCGTAAGGTAGATGACATTGTTGGATGACACATAGATCTCTTCCTTGGAGAAGCCAACTGATGGTGTAGGGTTGTGGGTGTGGTGTTGTTGGCAATTCTATCCACTTGATGACCTATGTTGAAATCAAGTTCTTCTAACTACCACTATCAACAATGAAATGAAGCGGAGCCCCCTTTACCCACATCTGTGAGTGAAAGAGGCATTCCCCTTCCTCTGGTTCTTTTGGTTCACTTAGCCAGATTTTGGTGGTAGAGACAGTGGAACTGGGTTCAACATCGATAATATGCTTCCCTCCTTTGGGATTTGATTTAGAATCATAATATCCCTCTGACTCAGAAGCCTTCATCTCGGCCATGAGTGACTACTTGGAGAGACATTCTTCAGTGTTGTGCCAAGGGATTTTGTGGTACTCACACCATTTTCCCGTGTCCTTCATCATGTCATTTCCCTTCTTGTGTTTCGGATTGGACTGGTTATCTTGAGAGAGGCCATATTGTATTAATTCCTTGTTGTGTGGGTTGGTGCTGCCTTTTCCCTGCTTTGGCTGTGAGGAGTTTGCAGATCCAAACTCTCGCATCTTCTGCTTAAATTTATGCTCGATCTTGACAACGTATCTATAATTATTTCCCAATGAGGTGATGTCCATAAAATCCATTTCTGTTTGAATGTATCTATGCAAACAACCACGGTATCTGAGCACCAGATGATGCTCATAGTCTTTGATACCCAATTTGGTGTGCAGGGTATGGAAAATATTGGTGAAATCTGGTACTGTTTGGTCCCTTTCTTGACACAGGGTGGTCCATTTGGTATACTAGTCCTCATAGCTTCCAACATGGTAGTATTGTTCTTTAATGCTGTCTTGGAAGGAATCCAATATAGGGGCCACCACAAATATTGTAGATTCCTCTACGACCCTTTTCTCAGAGTAAGTATCCCACCAGTCTTTAACATGGCAGATGACCTTGAGGAGTGCAAAAGTAATATTTTCCCTATCGAAAAAATTGTGGACCAAAAAATACCCTTCGAGCAAATTCAACCATTTATCTACAACATCCACATCTATTAGTCCTTAAAATAATGGAATATCAAAATTTACCTATACCTTGAAGGGGTTTGCATGGTTGCTTGATGAAGATGCTTCTCCTGTGGGAAGTTGTCAAAGGATCTGCACAAATTTTTCCATCATTTCGTTCCTTTGTCACATGAGAGATTCCTCGAGCAACATTTTGATAGGATATCTGTAACGACCCTTAATTATTAAGATGATTAATTTAATAAATAATCCTAAAAATTAGCTAAACTATAATTATTTATTAAATAACCTTAACTAATTATTGGTTATTAATTAGTTATTCTTGACTATGCTTAATTTAAGTATAATTAACTCTTAAATCAATATGGTTAATGATTAATTTGATTATTAATTAATTAACTAATTAATAAAGTATTAATAATGGGTGGATAATAAAATTTAATGTTTAAATGGGGTTACGTATCCCACAAGGGATAACGTAACCAATACGTAAGGATAAGTAATAAATGAATGGATAAGGCATTTAAGA
>ML777082.1:2253166-2330621 GCA_009831015.1 Picea engelmannii
CATCCATTGATGTTCTAGGGATAGGTGCTACTAGTCGGCAGGGAGGTTGGTTTTGGGGTGGTGTCCTCAGGAAGCAAGCGAAGGGAGCAAGCTGCGGATAGCATTAGAGTGAGGTATGTAAATTCAAATTCATGGATTGTTTACTTAGAATTATTACTTATTGTCAAATTCTACTTGTGTAAGTGTTAGCGTAAGTGTTGAGATAATTTGAAAATTTTGAAAAGTTTACTTCTTTGTAAAGCTTATAGAAATTATTGTAAAGCTTATAGAAATTACAGAAATTACAGTAATTTGGTAGAAATTTAAACGTTAATTCAAATCCGGTCTTTACAATATCCTATTCCATAATATTTATTTTTGTCCCCCATGGGTTTTTTTCAGGCTCGGTGTGGTCGATATTGCAACGACTCAATTGGTTTGAGTCCCAACTTCTTGTACCCAGATCTTGTCGGGGACATGCACGAAGAAAAATAAAGGAAGAGAAGACTACTTTGATACCACTAATATGGATTTAGGAGTAGAACGATATGATTACATATTTAATACAATAAACATGGAGATATGAAGAATAATACAGATATCCAGTGAACAATATCTTCTATTAAATAAATGAAATAGGCTGAAACTGTAAAACTACAGAACTGAAACACTTGCTCGAATGGTGGTAGTTATCTCTGAGAAGTGATGTGGCTACTATGTGCATCCATATGAGAATAATGATTACATTGAGTCCCTAGATGTATTTTTGATATTAATCATGAATTCCAAAACCCTAGACATACAAAAAGCTAACCCTAGAAGGTGAAATGCCAAAAGTCATGTGGGCCCCTATGGGTAAGTGGGTACCTCAACTTCATGGGGTCGTAACTTTTGCATACAACCTCTGTTTTAGGCGTGTGATATCCCATTGGAAAGGTCTTTCAGAGAATTACATAATCCGCTATCAATATTTGACTCCATTTACAATTTGACTATGGCAATCCAAAAAAACAATGTTTATGGACCCAAAACAACCCTGGAAGTACAACAAGATGTGCTGACATGAAAACATACAAAATAAGCTAGTTCGATTAGGAAAGAGGACACCAATATCCACCTAGAGGATTTGTAGGGATTCAAACAACCCCATAACCACAATTACAAAGAAGTATGAAAGAACAATCTAAAAGAAAATGTTCAAGAGGAGCTAGTTGGAATAGGTGGGTGGCCATCAATATCCACCTGGATCACTTATGGTCTCCATCTCAAATAACTTTGGGGTCATGAAATTGTGGAAGAGGAACTACCTCAAATCAACGAGGAAGTTCCATGGGTGCTTCCTAATGGGAATGAACATGGAGAAGCATCTAACTCTAGTGTAAGAAGGGAAAATGTGAATGGTATCCTTTCGGAGCAGAGAAAGCATATGCATATACATAACTATAAAGAGATACCAACCCATTTTTTGGAGGACCAATTTCAATTAATCTTTGACCATCATGGGGACATCGCTGAGTAGATATACCACCAAGAGTGGATGGAACATAAAATTGGGTTTCTCTTCGAATTTCTCTCTGATCCACAATGAGGTCTGTAGCTTTAGGTTTGACTTGTCTAGACTGTAATCATACCAGAGTGGTCGGATCCTCCCAATAGTCATGGCAATGAGTATGCACCTGAAGACTGATGTTTTTCCAACTATGCTCTATGATCTCTCTTCCGTTACAACTATATTTTTTTTTCATTTTTGATAGACAATCTCCATTGTTCTGAATAGTCATATTTTGGCCCACATGGAAAACTCTTTTAGAAAATTAAGTCCTAGTGTCAGAGCTACTTTCCATTATTGGAAACTCTGACATCAGGATCATGGCTATGTTCTTGTATTATTTTAGTTAATATAAAGTAACAGAAATTCTAGCTTAAAAAAAAGGATTTTTTAAAATGATAATAGATCAATTTTATTGAATGAACTTAGATTCACTCTACTGTTTTTAATTCTATTAGTTTTCACATATATGACTTCTTAATACTATGATACCTATTAATAGAAAAGTAATGCATTAAATAACGATAAGAATCGATCAATTTCAAAGATATAAATCAAAGGTAGACTCATGATGATGATGACGATGATGATGATGATGGTGATGATGATGTTGATGCCGACAATGATGGTTAGTATCCATTGAGAGTAGATTTGGTCGATAAGATAAGAAAGGTAAGGAATTAATTGGATTTATTTAGAATTTTATTTATGTGCTAAAAAATAATTAAGAGAAGCATTCCAAGATCACCATAGTTTTGAAGAGTTAAAAGGTTATGAAGGCCATTATTTGGAAAATATTTTGAAGTTGTGATCAAATGTGGGTGTATGCAAGACATTCTAAGAGAAAATGACTTTCAACTTCAACCCTCTTAGGATCACAAAGATGATAGATTATTTTGACCCACGATGTTTTGGGAATTGTTAAATGCCAGTTTCACTATGGATCTCATGAGAGTTTGTTCTTATTTTAGCAATGTTTATTTTCTTCTTTATGCTAGGAAACACAAAGGATGTCTTTGATATTCTAGATTAGGGTTGATCACCTCCTTATAGTATCTTAATTTTATTTTATCCTCTAATTCTTTATCACACCACAATTTCTCCTTAAATTTAGATAATAATATTTTAATATTACTATTCTTTTTCATAGTGACCTCTTCCTTTATTCCCAAATAAATTAGCCAAGACTTGACATCTTTATCCCATTCTTTCTTGAGCCATAGGTTGTTTTGAATGGAATTTGAAGAAATTTTAGGAAGGCTCTTGTCTTCCATGTTGTTTATCTTGTCCTTGTACATTAGGTACCTAGTCATAGCCATGAATTCAATGGGGGAGAGTTAGAGACTCACTTCTATGAGGAGGATATGATAAGGTGTATTTATGTTAATATTGAGATTATAAGTTATAAAACACTTTTGGATTTTATTTAAATTTCTCCATGATTCTCTAGATATGTTGTAGCCCCAAACTTCATAACCATAAAAGATAACAAGACTGGTGAGAAACTCAAATAGGGGTTTCTTATTGTCCCATATCCAAAGGTTCGCTAATTTGTAATTGTTTTGAAGTCCATAATAAGATTTCCATGCTCCATTTGTCCTTGTATCAATGCTATAACTCTAGTTAAGCTTGTGATGAGTATTGATTATGAGATATTTGTAAGAAAACAATTTATTCAAGATATTATTGTCATACACAAAGTTATCATAGGTGATATTTTTGGATTTAACTATCATAACCTTATTTTCGTTAGTGTTAACAGTCATACCTATACTAGAGCATAAATCCTTGAGGATTGTTAGTTGCTTTCCAAGATCATAGGGAATCCTTTCCTTAAGAAAAGTATCATTGACATAAAGAAGTTCAGGGATGATGACTATACCAACAAGAATCCCACTATTTCAACCCGTTTCTTCCAAAAAATATGTTAACTTGTCAATGCATATGCAAAAAAGGATAGAGGATAAGGGACAATCTTTGTTGACTCCTATATTTAAATCAATTTCTTCCAACCAACCCTCATTGTTCCTAAACTTGAAAATACTTTTATCATAGAACCTTACTACAATAACTCTCAACTCGAAAGAAACGTTTATCTCTTCTAAAATGTTCCAAAGGTTAGTTATGGGAACTATGTCAAAATATTTTCTAAAGTCAACAAAAAAACATAGGTGATTGGTTTTATTATTGTGACACTCCTCTGTAATGATCCTACACATAACAAGGTGGTCCACAATTGAATTATAGCTCATAAATATGACCTAGCATTTACCTATTTATCCATGGATTTCTAGTCATACATTGATCTTATTTTCCAAAATAATTACATATAACTAGGCTAAATTGGGGCTACTCATAATTGTTCGATAATTAGAGGGATTTATTTTATCCCCACTTTTAAAATATGTATAATGAGGCTTCAAGTCTAGGGTTTAGGGAATCCCTACTTGACTGCTAAATTGAAGAGCTTATGTATATGAGGGATGCGGATTGGCCCTCTATGTTATGAACCAAGGCCTTCATAATGATAAAATATTAGGATCAACGTATCTCATCTTGTAAATTGAATATATTGTAAAATGAGGTTCCCCCCTCGAAGTGGACTATTATTCATTGATTTTTTATCATTCTCAAGAAGTTGGTTCATAATACTCCAATTTTTAATTTTTTAGTAGCCTTTGATGTCCCTAGATTTTCATTTTGTGAGATTCTTAACCCCAGACTCTATGTCTATTGGGCCCTTCATTTTGAAGACCATCAATTTTTGTGGAAATATTAAAGTTTTGCATAACAATAGAGCATATCAGTGAGAAATCTAAGTGGCAGAAAGCTAACTGAAAACATGCCAACAGTGAATACAAATCAAATTTCGTTTGGAGGAAGAAGAAAAAAGTTTTAGAAACTTCAAGCGCACGAAAAGACAAAGAGGGAAAGAAACCAAAATGAAATCAAGAAACCATAGAAGTGAAATCAAGAAACAACCAAAGGAATGATACAAATTGGAGAAAATGTAATGGGAAAGGGCTAATGGTTTATTCTCATTATTGTAATTTCTTATATTTTATCACTATTGGTGTGCCTAATTGAAAAGAGGAAGAGCTAATTCTAAGATCTAATGTTATTATTGAGAGCTATTGGATTGTTGTTGCTCGATTCCTATTCTTATTTCGTCATTAATTATGTTGTATAAGTCTCCATATGAATGAAATACTTCATGTACGCTAGTCTGAGATAGGATAATACATAATGGATTATTTGGGCATCCAAAAATTTGTTATGATATGGATGAATGCATGATCTTTCTTCTACACAAATTATCTTTATTTGTGTATTTATTAGTTGTGATACTGTCTAAGAAGATTTTTTGATGTATGCACTTATATTTATGTTGCAAAACATGGATTATCGAATGCATAACCTGGTTTAGACTTCTAATGATATGATATTTTACATTTATGTATGAATCTACGTTGTTTTACACTAGATCTGATGGTGTATCCTTGCTAATTCACTTTATTACACATAAGTCTCAAAATAGCTTTGAATGGGACCTCCTTCCCCTGTAAAAGGTTAAATATGTTAGCGCTACTAGACTACAATGACACCTTTGTTGGTAACCTCAGAGAACCAAGGTCTACAATTTTTTACCAACAAATGGTTATGGTGCTAGGACTTGGCTTCTAAGCTAGCTTTTAGAGGATGAAACATCACCTTTTTAAATTTGATATTACGAATTGGTGGGAAAGAAGGTGTTACAAGTTTATATTTCAAGAAGCTGAATTATGATAGAAAAATATGAGGGTTGTGAAGGATGCTATTTTTTAATCCGAACCTATAAGTGACCAGTACAAAATATTATGGATCTGATTCCTAAAATAGATTTATCAGTGTCCTGACCGGTTTCAATAAATTCCATAATTTAAATATCACATCAAGAAAATATTTAATTGGACTATTGAGAAGCTAGACACTCTACACAAGTTGTATCACCAAATTTCTCAAGCTATGGATTTCTTGGTCCAAACTAACTTAGAGGGATACATCATTGACTTTACCGCAAATATCTACTAGTCTTTATCAAAGGAAGAAGCAATGTTCTATGAGGGATCCCGAGGAATATTACTATGAGAAATCCCACTCTGGATGAAGATCTTGTTGGTGGAAGAGGGAATGCTACTGGTTCATTCGATTGAAATGGAAGCGTAAAACCCTTGTGCATGAGGGGTGGGTGATTTAAGAGAGGATCCATGAGTCAGGATGAAGAAGTTATTGAGGTATGGGGGGTCGTCGAGATAAGAGTTCTAGAGATGAGAGGGCTAGAAAAAGGGTTATAGTGATCGAGAAGAGGTGGTGAAAAAAGATGCAAAAGTTGATGAAGAGGCCTGATCAGTCACAGAAGGAGATTGACTTCAATAAGAGTCATAAAAGAGAGTTAGAGAAGTTGAAGGAGTTGTAGACATGTGGGATATTGGCCAACCAATGGTTGAAGGAAAGGTTTGGAGAGAAAGGTGAGAGTTCTAGAGAGATTAGACGAGGAGAAGAAAATTTAGAAGAAAGAACCAAGATAGGGGTCACCACCAAGGAAAAATACTCAGATGTAACATTTGTATAAGTTGTGGGAGAACCAAATCCTACAACACCCGAAGATGTGAAGTTCCCTACCGGACCTGATATTATATGGAATCCCAATGCAACCCCCCATATTGAAGAATCTCATCCTGAATACACATGAAGTATCCTTATATCTCCCAATCCTTTAGTGCAATATTCCAATTCGGTAAATTATACAATAAAATCTCCCATAAATTCTTTCATTTCTCCTCATTCTAGTCCAACCAGTTCAAGTGGTAGAAGTAGTAGTAGTGTGGAAAGTTCTTTAGTTTTATCACAACTAGGACCTTTAGGATTTATCTTGATAGGGTCCCTAAGTTCTCCTAAGGTGCATCAGCATGCCAGATCCCTCACCCAATACCCATAATTCTGGGGTAAAGGGGATGAATATGTTGAACAACAATAGTTCCTTTGTGAGGCCATATGGTGGTCTCGTGGGACTTTGGATGCTAATAAATTGTTCTAGCTTCAGATCAATTTGAGAAGTCATGATTTGAAATGATATATGAAATTCATTAAACTAGGTTATCCTCAAGGACAATATTTCACTCTTGCTCAAGTCAAACAACAATTTATAGAAGAATTTTGTTTACCCCAGTCAGAACAACATGCCCTTTCTAAGTTGTAGGAGATTAAACAGAGAGATGGGGAATATTGTTGGTAGCATAATCAATGGTTTAAAAATGCGATAAGAAAATTAACAAGCCCCATCCATGAATTCCACCAACGAGAATGGTTTATTCAAGGAATTCTACCATTAACATGAATCTCATTAACCCAACAGACAATAGACACTTTGTAGGAAGCCCTGGAATATGATATGAAAACTGATGCGATGGTAGGATATCCTCACATCTTTTTTATGATAAGATCACTTGATGACTATAATCTTACGCAACTACAAGGCCATATTTCTGCACTAATTGAAAAAATTCAAGAATTGACCATTCCTAGAGCCGGTCACCCACATGCCTGGTGTACGAGTTGTTATACTAAGGTTTATATAGTGACAGAATGTCCCAAACTAAAGGGTTCAAGACCCCCTTCACATCTGATGACACCCCCACTAGTAGGACTCTCTGGATGGGTTGTGAAAGTCATAACTACAATGCCATTCCATGGCCTTGTGCAATACCATGCCTTCCCAAACCATCAGGGTAATCATAATAATGAATATTGTGAAATTTACAAAATTCATGGGCATTCTCTGAGGCACTTCCCAATCCTATAAAAATACACTCTTGTCCTGAACACAATTTAATGTGAATTCTGTCAGTCACCTACTCACACCACCAAGCAGTGTCACGCTTTGGATGCTCTTGCAGACAGACTAGATCGGTTTGTATTTAGGTTCAATGAAGATCCTCAAGGATTTGGAGGAGGAAGTTGAGGTGGTGGAGGTTTCAGAGGTGGGAGAAATGTTAGGAGAGGACCAATTAAGTGTTATAACTACGATGAGAAGTGACATCTTGCTAGATATTGTCCTCTTTTGAGACTTCATTAGTGTGCCCATTGTAGAAACAACACCCATGCCACTGAGGATTTCACTGAGTTGATCGTGAAGTAGGAAGATCGCACGAGGTAGCGAGGTGCCAAATTAATAAATTTTGGGCCCTGACCTATCACTGAAGAAAAGGCACCCAATATTAATATTATTACTCGAGGAGGAAAAAGGACTGGTGTTGATGTTGACATCTTGACTCAAAGAAGGATCCACAAGGAGGTACCATAAGGTGTTAAATATGACCCCCTTGTGCAAAAACAGTTCTTTAAGGATGTTGTCAATATATTCCGATGGATTGCTAATACTACAATACAAATGCCTATAGAATCAAGCCGTGAGCTTCAATCTAAACTCGTGGAAAATTTTGTAGAACAAAAATTTCCTCCAGCGAGACCCCCATAAACTATTAAGTTGTGGCTATGATTATTTTCTAACATTTTGGATGATGAACAACTCACCAAGGAGTTGTGGAACATGCTCAAGGGGAATTTATATATTGAAGGGAACCAAGAAGAGTTGGTTGTTTCTAATCTTCCATAGAGAAATATAGGTAGAATACAAAGGAGGAAGCAAAGATCTGAAAGGGAATTCAGACTAAATACTCACATCGATGGCTATGAGATTAACAATGTTATGTTAGATTTGGGGTCTGACGTCAACATACTATCGAAGAAAACCTGGGAAGCCATGGGTAATACCAAGATTTTGTATTCACCCATTTGGTTATGTATGGCCAATCAATACTGTATCTATCCTATTGGGAGGATGCAAAATGTTGAAGTGGACTTAGCTAGCGTAAAGACAATGGTTGAATTTGAAGTTATAGAAATCATGGGGGAGAAGGACCCGTACCCATCTCTATTGGGCATCAATTAGGCTTATCATAATTACATTGCTATTGATCTTAAGAAGGAAATCATGACCTTTGAAGTGGATAGTATGAAATTAACCCAACCACGAGATCCCTACTGAGGTCCTCGCTATATGGATTAAGTAGAGGGGAATATGGAAGATAATTCCTTGAATCATATCTATACTCTAACTACAGGAAAATGGGTAGAATGTATTAACCTTACTACAGATAGCTCAGTAAGTTGGCAGAGTATTCAATCCGCAGGAGAAGATTTAGAGGTATCATTTGACAATTGGTAACAAGGAAGTTATGAGAAATTTTCAAGGCATTGCATGATTATCCGAGCTTCGAGATGAAATGGATAAAAGGTTAGAGACTACATTGTTTATGATGGTGCTTCAAATTTATGTATTTTTCTTATTGAGTTAGAGGATAAAATTGTGCCAAAGCAAATAATTTGTTTACTTGATGTTGCGTTAATATCCTATTTAGCTAGATGGTGGGTTACCCATAAGGGTACTTTGTCTTCTTGCGACGAATTAAAGCATGTCATTCAATATCGCTTTATTCCCCTGTCACCAATTACTCAATCGAATAAATATCGAGAACCAAATAGTCTAACCTCAACTTTGGTAGTATACAATGGTTTTTCTAATCCAAGGAAGCATGTTGCGCATTGTATTCAGTTCTAGGAAGTTATGCAACTGCCTTCTCAATTTTGGGTGTATTAGTTTATTCACTCTTTGGAACAAATTCCAACCTCTTGGTATGTAGATGAGGATGCTCAATGCCAAACCACTTTCTGGCAAGTTCTTCAAAGCCAGTTTTGCCAAGACTTCCTATTTTCAGGTAAGTCCCCTAAAATCACTTTAGCTTTGCAACAGATTAAGAAAATGATTTCTATGGATGAAGTTAAGACTATACATTCTCACACCATATGATATGAACATGAATACCTCCTTCATCATATCCTTTATCCATATCTTTCCCGAATACCTCTGACTTGTAGTAAAATTGGTGAAAACCCAAGAGACCCTTAAGGCCTAGAAGATTTTAGGCATTTGAAATTTAAAGAATCATAAGGCACTAGAGTTGTGCATGACACTAAGTTGGATGATGTTAATAGTTATTATTTCCAACCCTTGAAGTTGTGAAAAATAAACATAGGGAGTGGGGACCACCCTAAGCTACCTTCCATATGGGATTAATGGGATGAGAAAACCATGAAAGAGATACCGGCTCTTTTGTGGATATATGGGGACCTATTCCCTACAAAATTTTCAAAACTAAAGGTATTAAGGAAGATTTAGAGGAGATGAGGATAAAGTTAAATCCTGAATCAAGACTAGTTAAACACAGGCCATACCATTTGAACCTTAGAGTCAAAGAGAAATTCAAGAAGGATATTGATATGATGTTGGCAGTTGGGTTGATTTTCCCTGTCAATAAGGATGAATGAATCGGTCTTATCATCATACAAACCAAGAAATTCATGGATGATATATGAGTTTATGTGGACTACATAAGCATGCACTTTGCTTGTGTACATGTGTAACACCCCCAACCACCTGCTGGGAAATGTTACTTGAAACTTTCTTGCTATGATACCCATTTGTAACACACTCAACCACCTATTAGGAAATGTTACTTGAAACTTTCTTGCTCTGATACCAATTTACCAATAGTTCCATTGAAATTGATCTAACACAACTCTGTCACTAATTAAAACATACAACATTCTGCAATTCATGATTACGTATATATTCATAACATAAATATACATGTAGCATTAAAAAATTAAATACACAACATAACCCCTAAGAAAAATTGCACAATTATTACTACAAATATAATTTAACACACAATTGGCACTTATCTTAAAATAAACAACACCAACTATGGGAAAACCCTCCACATTCCTCCCAGACTTAGAACACACTAGTCATAAATCTCAACAATGGGTCACCCTTGAACTGGGGCTAAACTCCACTTGGGTAAGGGTTCCCAACCAGGCTAAAGTATCTCACTCAAAAGAAACTCAGGCATGGGTAACTCAGTCACAGGTGACTCAATTATAGGAAATTTCATCATAAACGCCAATTCACATTAATATCCTATATTCTTTCATTCCCCACATGCCTATCCCACCCCATGAAGTGTGCCCCTTGTCTACTCAATAGTAATTTGGCTACCCCACTTCCCTTTCAGGGCTTCCACAACAGTCTGGACAAGAAGTATCAGAGCCCTGTCACTGTGGTTTGGCACCTCGGGAAATAATTCCCTGCAATTCTCTCACCTAGAGAGAATGCAATCTCCCATGGGCCTAACAACCAGCCTTTTCAGTCCAAAGTCCTGCGTCCATGAAAACTCGCCTCCTCAGTCTAGCTCTCCACGCCAAGACATATACGGGTATCTGTGACAATAATCAACATATGGGTCATAGTAACAACTATGTTCACTCACTGGACATTTATATCAAAGAACAGTTGGCTCAATGGAAAAACAGTCAGATATTGATCCCTACTCATGATGTTTGAACGATTCCCCCAATTGATATAATACTATAATGAACTAAGTCCATCTATTTGACTGCATGTTCCCAACTTGACACATGTCAGGTTGAGAACTTCCTGTTGAGGGGTCCTAAATCCCTATAACTCAACAACAGGAAAACAACCTGCCACCGAGGCCCAATTAGACTCTGCAATGTTTAATAGTGGAATGGTTCTCCATATTTTGCAATCCGGCCAAAATAATCGATGGGATTTACGTTTTCTTGTGAAGGGTTTCTCCTTCAGTTCAGACGTTCTCTTTTTGTGTTTTCTCTTAGGTAGGACTGATATAATATAAAGCCGGTATAAACCAAGTAAGTGACAAATTGGAAACAAAATTAACTACTGGAGAAGAGGTTAATCTTGGGATAACCCTTTCACTCTAGCATGCAGATAGTGATCATCTGCCACAGACCTAGTAATAATAAGTTAACCGTGTGGGTATTCCAATTATCAACTGAGATACAAATTATCAAAAGAAAACATGAATGTGATAAACAATGGCAAGTAAAGTAATTCACTCAACTCTAATCATCAATCACATAAAAACACAACGATTTATTTTCATCATTAAAGACAAGAACTATAAAACATTGAATCAAATAACTTATCAAAAGATTTAATAGCTCTTACTCATTACTGGATCCATTCATGAGACAAATAAGATATAATTCTTCTCCACATCCAATCATACACGCATTTGATGAAAACACAAACTTATCTCTAGTCCCAAAAGAACTTCTCAATTAAAGGCAGCTCCGAAATAGTTCTTAACAAAACGAAAAATGAGAGTTTCTTGCAAAAACCATCGACCCTTGCTAATAGGTCAATTCTCCTATTTATAACATAATATTAACTAAAAATAACTACTAAAGTTATACTAAGTAAAACAAAACTCGCCACATGGCACTCTGTTATATTAGTTTTTCTAAGAGTCATCTCAAGATATCACTTAAGTGGGTGACTCTTCTTGTACTCCGACCACTTGATGAACAGATCCTCACAGGTGTTAGCATATGAGAATCTATGTTGTTCCATTGGGGCCGAGTGAATCTCTCTTATCTCTACCACATGTGCCCAATATTGGACTATACTGACACTTAACTGTTGCAGCATAGCCCGAGCTTAGATCAGATGCTCCATAAACTATCACACCTGACCTCGCACTGTGTCTGTCACCTTTGCTATTTCTTCGTCCCATGATGAGTCTTGTTGGACGTGCAACTTGACTATGTAGTGCAAGTCGACAAAGTCATCGGGTGTGCCAAATCCGGGGAGTCTGATGTCTTTCATCACCCGGTTGATCTTGATCCATATTTTCTCTCACTTGGTCCATTTCTCTTAGATTTATCAATGAGGTTCCCAAGACATTTTAACCCAATACTCGACTGATTTTCTTATGTGGTCTATGTTTATTTCTCTTAGCACCTGGATACCATGTTTTTCGACATCTCAGCCCTTTTGCACCACACTGATATAGTCGATTCTTTCCACTGCTTGTTGCACTTTCTCATACCACCTCTCCATATCTTTGCACATGGCCAACACCATGAGGGTGTCTTCTTGCAGCTTGACTATCCTGGCAGTGAATAGATGTAGTTCATACATAAAATTTTTGTAGGCCTCCTTGAATTTGCTCCTTAGGTATACCACGACTTGTGTGGTGTCCTGGTAATATTTCGTCAAGTGGCACAAATGTTCCAATTCCTTTAAAGTAGAAACCAAATCCTCTTCATCCCTTTTTTCTCTATTCAGGGTGGCATCTGTGATAGCCATCCCTATGTTGTAAGTTCAAATGTTTTTGCATGCTCTATGTTGATCATATTTTCCTCTATAGTGATGACGATGGAGCGATCTAAAGTGATCCTCCTCTTCTTGGTGGTTCTCTAGATGATAGATTTCCTTTTCCAGTCATAAAATATGGCATGTATGTCGGCTACTTCATCCATGGGTTTGGGGATTTGTTGATCTCCCCAGGTGACTGTATTCCCCAAATTCTTGATGGTATATACTTGTTCAAGACCAGGTTCTTGAACTTCCTCCTTGTGTTCTGAAGGCCCAAATTTTGTTTGTCGCTCATCGGGGAGTTGAGTACCAATTGAAATTGAGGCATTGGGGGTAGGCTCGGTACTTACTTGATCTTCGACCATTGAGACATCCATTTCCTTCTATGGAGATTCTTCCTTTTGTTCGTTCGACCCTGTCTCATTCTTTGGAATGTTCGTTTAGGTCTCCGGTGCATTGGGCAACTCATGTCTAAGACACTCTCAACTTCGTGTTCGTTATGTGGAACCCTCTGAATTTGAGCGTCAGGAACAAGGGAAGATGTCTTCTCTGGTTCCTTTTCCTCTTCGATATGTACATGGTTCACAAGGGATACCTCTGGGCTCTCATCATCCTCATATATTTTTATCAATTCACTTAGGGGGTTTGGAACACTTGTTCTCCCTAATTTTCCAACTATATTTAGATGAGTTGAAGCACCTGTCAGCGATTCAACCGGTGGAGTTGTGAATTCAAGGTCATCTAACCCGGTGATTTCATCAATGTCTATAAATTCAGGGCCTCTTGGGCCCGCCTATCTTTTGTCTAGGTTATCGACATGGGATCCTGTCATTTTTCAGATGTCTAGGTCATTTTGCATCTGATCAATCACTCGTTACACTTTTTCTAACATGAGAATTCCCATTTCCTTCACATCATATGCCATAGGGGAACCTCTTTCTTGAATCGGGGCTACCAAGGGGACTTCTGCTGCTTTGGCCATTATCATTCTTCTCTCGCCATGAGGGCCCCTTGAGCTGATTGTTTTAGGATCATCGCATGTTCATCTAGGCTCATGGATTTGAACCTGGTCATCTTGGGGTTGACCATCCTTGCCACCACTTCGTCCCAATCTTGGGAATTTTCTGTGAAGACTTCATCATCAAATTTATTGTGGGCATATGGCCAGCAAGACGACACTTGCGAGGCATGTTTCAAGACTAGATCCTTTGGGTCATGTTTGTGGAATCAGAATGTCTGGAATATGAACTCCAATTGGCTCATTCCTTCTTGCGTGGCCTAAGAGGTGTCCTTCACCATATAAAATCCTGCATGGAAGACATAAGGTATGAACATCCTTTTCTTATCTTTGACCAAAGTGGTGTTGTAGCCTTGTAGGATGGTCTGGTAGCATATCTACCCCACTACAAGTTGTTCAGGGACATGCACAGGTAAAATATGTGGTGCTTCGGTGTCCCTGAAAACCCTGATGTAAGTATCGTGCTCATCTAGATACCAGTGGCCAACCTTTGATATCATGTTTTTGGCCGTAGTTGACAGTCTTGGGCATTCTTTCTTGAAAAGAATAAAATAAATGCATGCAATGAATTCATCGCAGATGAGGGAGTAGGATTTTTGTACCTGTTCTCCCATAAAATGATGAAATATACATGGACCAGGAGTCCTACGACATGCCAAATCAAGTTCATGGTGGAGAAGATGTGTCTGGCACACATAACATCCAGTAAATACGAAGCCATGTAGAAGGATGGAGTCCCTTCTTCTTTCGGTGTCTAGGCCTGTTGTATGCAGATGCTCAACTTCTTTGAAATGATGGCTCCCCAGTTGAAACTTCTCCCAGAAATGGCCACTATGTAAGCTAGAGTCATCCATGCCTCTAAAAATATGGAGCAGTCCTTTTCCCCATACAATCGATAGATTAAAGCCATCAGGTAGATGTACGGCTGCCTTAAGTTGGTTGTCTGGTACTAGTCGAAGATCTGGTTGGTGTACCTCTTATATTATCTCCACCATGAGGCCATCAGCCGGCTGGTGTCATGGCACTTGTAGAATTTCACAACAAAATTTGTATTCAGCTGCTCGTTGGGGTCTCGAAGTTTGTAATATTTTTGGACTTCCACTGGAGGAACACTCCGACACACGCGCCATTATCGTCATTAATCAAACATTTTTGTGTGTATGTTTGGTCAATGAGCCACTTCAGGATTTCTATGCAGGGGAACATTGGAGCTCTTCTTGCTACCATGTGCAGGTGTGATCTTCGAATATTCAAAAAAACTTCATCGTCGAATGCTCTCACATCTGGGTCACTATGTAGGACGTATTACAGGAATTCTTCCCAGCTGATCTTCTTGAAGAGTTCCCTCCAATGTGGGAGTTCCTCCTTAGTCCCGGTGCTTTCCTTTATGTCTCCAAAGGATGAAGGTTGAGTGAAAACCTTCTTTGTAGATGTTTTTATGATTGGTTCCAATCTTGGAGAAAATTCTAATTGTTTTGTGGCCCCCAAAGAAGAGCGTTCTCCTACCTCTGGTTCTTTTAGCTTGGGCACCCTCAGTGATCGCCTGGTGGTTGGTTTTCTTGGAGGCATTGTTCCTGCAAAGATTGATTAAACTTGGTTATTTTTTACTCATGGGATCTCTGTAGCTTTCGAATCACTCGTTTCACTTCTCCGGATGCTCTAAAACTCCTTTTCATGTGGAATGGTTTCATTTACAATAACTCAAGAAAATTTAAACCGAGGAAGAACTTACCTTGTTGTATCAACCATTTAATCTATATGATGAGTGGAATTCAAACAAATATTCCATCGAATGTATGCAACTTAAATTCATCGTGGGTTGATGGTGGAGGCACAACGAGTGATGTTTTCTATCAATAATTTCCAACGACTATTTTGATTCGCGCACAAAGTAGCAACTAATGCAATATTTAGAATTAATTAGTGCCTTAAATTCTCTGAATCTAATTGTATCTGGCATTAAAACATCCCATATTCTTTCTTAGTGGGTAGATAGGGGATTGGCAATGTGTTATGGGATTTTTCATTGATATCATTCTGCAAAAAACCTTCGATGTCGATTGATTTCATCGTACAATGCTGACGTGGAAAAACTGGCTCAGAGGTGTGACTTGGATTTAGGGGACCAAGAATGACTCGAGGTAAATCTGGATCATGCGTTTCTCCAATCTAGAAAATACATGTGGCGTTGAAGACCGATGACTTAAATCATGAGTATTAGTTGAAGTTGGGACTTTCTTCAAGTTGTGCAGTCTAAACTAAACCTACGATCGTCGATGCCAAAAAGGTATCGGGGGTCGAAGATCAGGGATAAACCTATTGTGTGTTTTCATTTGGATTAGCTTCTTCAAAAAATCTTGATGCCGAAACTATTTGGGAATCGGTGATCGGGGAAAAATCTTTAGCATGGTCGAATTGTTCATTGTGACTCAGTCTTCTCCAATTATGACAAACACATCGGGTATCAGCTATTGAAGATATCATTTATTTCTTCCTTAACGTTTACTCCCTTCACCTTTTACTGATGTTGAAGGAGATCAACTATCGACGATGCCCGTAGGTGATAATTTTCATGAAACAAAATCTTCCTTTCGTCGATAGCCGATGAATATCGATGCTTGGAGATTGAGGTTTTCTAAGTGATTCTTTTACACCTCTTAATTCCTTCTGATGTCAAATCTTGAGCGCATCGGGTGAAGTATTTAGGTTGTCTAATTCATTATTTAAGTGTTAAGACTCTTTGATTCATGGTTTTTTCATAAGTTAGATAAACTTGAATAGCTAACGAGAGTCAAGAGAACAAGCAAGACAAAACATTTTCTCAAAATGAAATCGAATTCAGACAGTGAAAATAAAAATAAAAAAAATCAAGTGGTACCCAAAAAGTGAAAAATTGACATAGGCTTTTAGGGTGTGTTGAGGGCTCAACAAATGGTGACTTACTGGGAGAAAGAAGAAACTTTTTTCCTTCCTTGGGCTCGACCGATGAAAAAGTTGATTAGGAACTTAGTTGGTTTTCATTAGAGCTTCCTTTACCCTTTCATTTGGAATTTCCCCAGTTAATGCATCTAGACTTGCTGGTGGGTTTTTTTAACCTTTATTCTGCCTTATTTTCCTGTAACCTTGACTCATGCCCCTTTTTGAAAAGATTCTAGTAGAGAATTCATTGGAACTAGGCCTTTTAGTTACCTTTATTCATTTGTTATGGTGTTTCTCCACTGCCAGCGAGTGTCCATAGCCCCAACAGAGTCACCCCGACGTCACAGACCTTGCTCCACTTCCAGCAAGTGTCCATAGCCCCAACGAAGATATTTGCATACCCTCTCCTACTGTGCACTCATTTGATATAGTTGACTTTATTTCAGTAGAATTCTCTAAGCGAGCCAGAGAGGAGGACGTCTGTTATTTGCAAAAAAACAATGAGATGTTTAAGGTGAAACTCACTAGCTCTATCTCTGAGGTGCATGTATTCCTTTCCAACTTACCTCTTTCCCTTAAGGTTTTACCATACCACTAATCAAACACTTTAGCATTTCTCCAAAGTTGTTCATCTGCGCAGGTTAGATAGAGAATCCCTTGAAACAACCATAGGTTCTGTTGGGGTCCTATAGTTATAGGCAACTCGATTCTTCTACTGTTGATTTGGCGTTTCTCTCGTGATGACAAAGTCTGGCTCAGTAGATCCTGTTTTTTCCCCTCCATCCTTTTCGCCTGATCCTCCATCATCCTGTTGCATCCTTAATCCTCCACTGTGCATTCACTCCCTTATCTTTTCGACCCATTGAGTACGCCTCACCTGCCTTCCATCCATGAATAAATGAGCTTAGGGTAAAAAGAATAATAGATTAAATAAGGGTTAACAATAAAATTAGTGTAGTTAAACTGAGATAAACTAGTTAATAATTAATTAATTAATCAATTAATTAATTAATAGTTAGGTTAGTTTAATAACTAGGTTAGTCTTATTAATTAATGTTAAATAAAACAATATTAAAATAAAAACATAAAAACAATATAAAAACATTTAACTACAAACTTAAACAAACAAAAAATATAATATAAAATATAATATGAAACAATTAAAAAATGTAAAACATATTAAATACAAAAAACATAAAATACAATAAAACAAAAACAAATTAAATATAATAAAAATTATATTTAACACATATAAAAAACATAATATAATAAGCAAAACAAAAACATATTAAAACAAAACAGAACGTATCACATAACACAACATATAATAAAAAATAAAAAATAAAACTAAATTCAAAAAACTAAAAATCCTACGCTATCCTAAGTCTACCCCACCCTCATACCTCACTCCTACTCACATCAAGCATTTAATCAAACGACCCTTAAAAATTCCGGACCCCCCCTCACCATCCGGACTTTAACGAGAGGGGAGGGGGGGGGGTCCAGAACGAGGTAGTTTTCAATACCACCCCCCTCCACGTGTCATGACCCTATTCCAGTGGACACCCCCCCCCCTCAAAACTTCTTAACACCTCAGGGGGGGTCCAGAATACTGCCTTCCCAAATTAAAATCGCTTTTCCCTTTTTTTTGCCATTTTTTTCTTGTTTCACTACGTCTTCTTTCAAAATGGATTCTGGGAAAATGAAGATGGATTTTAAAAATCCGAGAGAGGTGTTTTCTCAAAATAGGCTGAAGAAAAAAAACCTCTCTCATTTTTTGCAACGGCACTACGAGAATGGAGAATCGAAGCCATCTTCGAGGCCCTTTTTTCCAGATTTCTTCTTTTCTGTTATAGTCCTGATTTTGCGGGAGCTATTACGGCCAACTGGAGGCGAATTTGGAAAAACTGAAGAAGGTTTTTGTCCATCACATGCCCATATATAATAAAATCTTTCAGTTTTTTCCCAGGTGTCAGCATTGAATAGAAAACCACGTCTGTTCGGACCCCTTTTTCGTAGAAAACCGGTCTGTCTTTTATGGCAGACATGAAATTCATTTACAGGGAACACATGGCAATGGTTAGAGCACCGATCCTCCAACTGGCAACAAATCTCCAACAACCTCACGCATTCAAAAACTTCTGCATTCATTTGTTTTGATGTTGTTAGAGTCTATTCGCCAGCAAATCTTAAAAAGCCTCCAGTATACCAGATGTTCAGGCAGTAGTTACCAATTTTAACTTTCCTTTGGTTTGCGGTTTTGTTTGTTTTAGAGACAACCTACAGGTGTCGATATTTTGGTAACTGCTTTTCTATTTTCAGAAAGTAGAGATAGGGATGGAATGAGGAGAAGGCTGAAGGAAATTTTGTTTATATAGACATGTAAAAGACAAATAGAAGGTTCGACCTGTGTAAATTTTTTCCTTTTTCACTGGACTGTGGGCCTTGCTACTCCAGGAGGTTTTTTTCTCTAATTTTTGAATGACTAAATAGTAATAGAGAAAACAATTCATAGGATTCTTGTGTAGCAGCATTGGTGGTGTGTTCCTTGTCTATTTTTAATTATCTTTCTGCTACCATTCAATCCATTTCATTTCTTGTTATTGAAAGAGAGTAATGGAGAAGAATTTATGCATGCATACTCTTTGGCCAATTTTTCAATAATCTTTATGTTATTMATCCGAAGCTTTACAAAGGAATTCTTAGCTGMTCCTATGTTCAGTGGATCTCTCCCTTTTCACCTTATTCATATGCACTAAACCTAAGAAGATCCAACAATTGTTACTACCTTTCCCTGTGGAGACATTTACCTCTAGATCTGACTTGATCATTATCTTATAAACAGACCCCATAGCCCAATGGTGATCTGAGAAACTCGTCAACCACATCCTCATCTAAATATTTCAAAAACCCCAACCCCATACTTTCATAACTAGCCTAATACCTATTAAAACAAAGTTATATCAGACAGAGAGATCCCTCTCTGAGTCTTGGAGGGCTAGATCCAAGACTCGAAGTGGTTTTGATGTTGCCTCTGTGACTGCCTCACAGCCTTGAGCAAATTACAGAGTGCTAACAGGTTCCTCAATGTTTCTTGTGTTTGTATGTGAGCGACAATTTAGGAAGAGAGTTTGTTATGTCACAGGATTTGAGGTCAACCATTGTCTTTCTAAACACAATCTTTCAAAAGATCAAAAAAACTATCACAAAAGATAAAACAAAAGGTATAAATGCCAAAAGATAAATCGACGCATAAAAAACAAACACAATATATATATATATATATATATATATATATATATATATATATATATATATATATATATATATATATATATATAATGACAATATTGCTTCAAGTCTTGGCCATTCACCAAGAGAGCGTAAGATTCCCCCCTTAGATTATGTAGTCTATATGTGCCTAACCCAATCTTTTCGTCCTCCTAGAAAGGTCCTAGCCATAGATTCAGAAACTTAGAATGTTTTCCTTTAGGCTCATTTTCTCTGTCCCACTTTAGGACTTGGTCTCCCACTTCAAAATTCTTCTCTTTAGGCTTATATTTATCAAACCACCTTTTAACTATCTGTTGGTGGGCTACGAACTTTGATTTATCTTTCCCCCTTTCTTCTTCTAACATGAGCAGGGTGTCAATTATTTGTTGTAAGATTGATGAGGGTTTCCCTCTGGACTCCTGAGCAAGTTGAAGAGATGGAAGATATAGTTCATTTAGGAGAATGGATTCATGTCCTTATAATAGAAAGTATGGGGAATTCCTTATATCTTCCTTGGGTGTAACTCTGTCTTCCCATAAGGCATTATGGAGTAGGTTATGCCAATTTCTCTAGTTGTCTGCAACTGGTTTCTTTAATATTCTTACCAGGTTCTTGTTAGTTTATTTTGCCACTCCATTTCCCTCTGGATAATAGTTTGCAGAGTATCTAATTATGATTCCTTTGTCTAGAGAAAACTTTGTTAATAGGGTGGAAGAAAAGTAAGATGCATTATCAAAAAAAGGATAGAAGGGACACCAAACCTTCTTATTAGTTGTTGTTCTATGAATTAGATTACCACCTTCTCATTCACATGAGTTAGTGGGATGGCCTCTGCTCATTTCATGAAATAATCGGTGGCAGTAAGTATGTACTTATGTTGTTTTGATGAACTCGGTGTAATTTCTCCTATGATATCTAACCCCCATTACTCAAAAGGCCTAGAAATAATCATCGGTTGGAGTTTGAAAAATGTTCTCTTTTACCTCCCCGTGCCTATTTGACAAGTTTTATAGTTTCTAGCATACGTCTTTGAACAAAGTGGGACAATAATAGACAAATCTCAGTATCTTATGAGCGGTGGTATTTCCTGCAAAATTTCCACCGGTAGGGCCATCATGGAACTCCTTCGGAACTTTGTCTGCATCTTTACGTTCGTGAAATCTTAAAAGTACCCCATCATAATTAACCTAGAAGAGTACCGAATGTATGAGGCGATATTGTGCGGATTTTAACCTGAGATCTCTCCTTTCCCTAGGGTTTAGGTTTTACGGGCAAGTCCCATGATGTAAGAGATAATTCAATTTCTCATACCAATACTCTTGTCCTAGGGAAATGTATGAAGCTTCACCACACCATAATTCCATTTCATTCTTCCATCCAAGGTCTTCATTTACTTGGTCTTGAGCTTTGGATGCTAGTTTACATAATCATTTTCCTTTAACCAATTTAGCAGGTTTTATATCTAGATCAAATTCTTGGACTACTGCCATCTAGATACCTCTTTTTTCCCCCATCTCTTGTTGAGTAAATAGGGATTAGACTGTGGGGTGAGGAAGGATTACTTTCGTATGGTTCTTGAGGATGTAAGATCTAAAATTTCTTACTTCCTTATAAACCACATAAGCATGTTTGTTTATAAAAAGGTAATTTAGTTCAACACCTTGGATATTAGTGCTCATGAATGATACTGAGGCTTTGTTTTTGTCATCATCCATCTGAGTTAATACTACAACTAACAATTGGTCAGAGGAAAAAGTGTAGAGGAAGAAATCTTTGTTGAAATCAGGACTTTATAGCACTGCGGATTGAGATATTGCAATTTTAATATTGTTGAAATCCTTTTTTATTTCATCATCCCACTTAAACTCAACATCCTTACGAATCATTTTTTGTAGGGGTTTGATAGTTTCCGTGAAACCGAGGGTGAATTTCCTCACAAAATCGATTTTCCCGAAGAACGACTGCATAGCCTTTTTGTTGTGAGGTAATGGAAGCTGAGATATAACATTAATTATTTTTGGGTCTATGTGAATGCTTGATTGAGATATAATGTGGGCTAACAACTTACCTTCCTCGACATAAAAAATAGTTTTCTTAGGGTTTAAGGATATGTCGTATTTCCTACACCTTTCGAAAATCTGGGTTAAGTGTTAGAAGTGATCTTCTTTGTTATTTGAATACACAGTCACGTCGTCCAAGTAGACTAGTACACACTTGTTGAATACTCCCTGAAATGCTACATCCATGGCCCTATGGAAGGACACTCTTACATTGATTAACCCAAAAGGCATGCATTTGTAAGTGAAGGTTCCCCACTTGGTTCAGAAGGTAGTTTTCAAGCGGTATTCTTCTGAAACTAGAACCTGGTTGTAACCTGAGAAACTGTCTAGTAAGGAGAAAATATTAGAGCCAGACATGGTCTACAGGAGTTTCTCCATTGGTGGGACTGGGTAGTTTTCTTTTTCTGAAGCTCTGTTGAGATTTTTGAAATCTATGCATAGGCAAATCTCCCTAGACTTTTTCCTTACAGGAACAAAATTATTTACCCATCCAGAGTGTCTAACCTGGAATATAATTTTGGAATCTAACAATTTCTTTAACTCCTGACACATGAGAGGCTCCAGGGACGGGTGGTACTTCTGAATCTTCTATTGGAAGGGTTTTACTTTAGGATTTAAAGGGATAGTGTGTTGAATGATACAAGTATCATAAGTTTTCAGATCTCGGTAGGACCACACAAAGACATCTTGATATTGTCTGAAAAGTTTGAGATAGGCCTTCATTTCTTTCTTCTTTGGATATTGTCTTTCCGAGGTTTACATTTTTTGGGTTTTCCGAGGTTCTAAGATTTATAGTTTCATGCATGGGATAGGAACTACTGGTCTTCACATTTTTTGACCCCTTAAATCGCTCCTTTAGGTCAAAAAGATTTTCTAAACTAGATATCCCCTTCGGTATTGTGTGAGACTTTGATTTGTCAGTCAGTTGATCTGTATGAAGGTCGGTTTCCATTGATTTTTCATGGAATACTTCATCATCAATAGCCAAGTCTTTGAAATTATCTTGGTTAGTCAAAAAATTTATGATCTGATCATCTCCTTCAAAGACCTTCCAATTAGAAATATTTTTGGGCACCAATGGTTTGAATAGAAATTCCACAGTAAACTGGGAGGCTTCATAATCTTCTAAAGGTGATAGCTTTGAAGCCGTGGTGGCCAGGGAATCATAATGAATGTTCTTTTCTTTGGGAATTGTTGTAATGTTGAAAGCTTCAAAGTGCTCTATTAGCCTGTGTATTTCCTGTTGGTAATTCTTCAAGTGTGGAGAATTGCTATGTATAGTTTTTCTTACTTATCTAACGATGATTTCAAAATCTCCGAAAACCTTCAATTCTTTGACATTTAAGTCTATGGCCTTTTTTATCCCTTGTACTAGAGCTTCATACTCGGTGGTTTTTTTTGTGCATTCAAACTCTAGTATGCAAGAGAGGAAATGTTGTTTCCATTTCGGATCAATGAGGATGCACCCTGCCCCAGACCCTTCTTACGATTTAGAGCCATCAAAGTATAAGGTCCAAACTTGTGGGTGAAATCTATCATCTTCTTCTTTCCTGTCACTTTCCTCTTTTCCTTATGTTTGTTCTGTGATTTCTATTGCAGATTCTTGGCAGAAAAGGGTTTCCCCCACCGTTGTTGGTAATTCCTCTCAAAAAATCATTTCAGAGTTTTGAGAAATAGGGACATCATATGAGAGAGGGGAGAAGTTACTGAAGTAGGAATCACAATAATAATTGCCTAGCATAGGGAAATCTACCGACGAGGGTTCATTTAGGGTTTCTAAGTGAGTGCCAGTATGTTTTAGATATCTTTCCCTATCAATTCTAATCATATTTGTGTTCCCTTTTAATGGAAGATAGAGGTGAGACTAGTTTGTACTAAAGTATCCATTTAACTTCTTAGACCAATCTCAGTTTAATAATAACCCATATGCTTCTGGGATATCTACTACAATGATGTCAATCACTTGCACAAATTTAGGATGTGTCGCTATTCAGATCATTACATCTTTGAGTTCTCCCATGACCTTCACCTAGGTTTTGTCTAGTTGTATTACATGTTTGTCACTTTTGAGAGGGACTGTGTTTAGTTTTTTGCAAATAGATAGTGGCATAACATTAGAGGATGCTCCTGAATCGACCAAACAATTATGGAGGTTTCTATTGAATACTTTGAATGTTAGAAGGAACGGTGGGACACACAATTTTCCCTTCTTATCTTCAGAGCAGGCATTCATAGTTGGTTTATTTCCTAGATCTGTGGGAGTTAGATTTCTTCCCTGATCAGTTTTTGTCGTAGAATTTTCTACTAATTTCAAAGATTGTAACAGGAAGTCCTTTTGTTGAGGGATACTACATATGTCCATAACTAATATATTAGCCTTCAACTTCTTCAAATTTCAACTATGTTGTAATCCATCTTGGGCAATTCTCATGTATGAATGTTTATAAGGTTTCTTTGGGGAGCCAAAGGTGCTTTCGGGTGATTGGGAGCTAGTCTCCCTCTCGAAATCTGGGTCGTAGTAAGGTCATTTGAGATAGGTTGACCCCTACTTCATGTTTTAACAACCAATACTTCTGCAGGTGGTTCTTGAACCTCAAACATGTCATCGAAAGGAATAGCTAGGTCAGGATCCCATATCAACATGGTTGTTTCTTCTAGAGGAGCAATTTCTTCCTGATCGAAAATATTCATACTAGATCCGCTTGATTGTTTGGTTAGGGAGACCTCATCTAGAAACCGATTGGCCATCAAATTCATGGCATGCACCCATTGAGGGTAGTGTCTTTCGGAGTGATTCTCTTGATGATAAGTGTAGAAAGAGTTGGATGCTACATTTCCTAGATCGATGTTTAGGTTGGTTGGGGGAGGTTCAATTGCTTTGAATGGTGGATTCCTTTTAAAGAAAGGCTTATAGGGCCTTTGTCTTTGGTTTCCCTCCCCTGCACTTCTCTTCATGTCTATGATTTCTTTTGATATCTTCTTGACCATGCGTTGTAGGTTCTCTATGTCCCCACTTCCCTTTTTAGGAGTTTGTTATGTTTGTTTCCCTAGGGGTATAGTAAGCAAAAGCCATCTCTTGGGAGGAGGTTGAAATTATTTCTTAACCAAGGAAACTTGGCCTTCTTTACATCCCTTCATTTGGAACTCTATCGTTTTGGCTTCTTCAAAATTCTCAACTAGGGTTAGTTTGGCAGCCCTCTTCACAAACATGGAAATAGAAGCTGGGAGAGCATTAGCATATACTTTGATTTGAAGCTCCTGAGTAGGTTTAGCCTTGGGATGGAATTTGTTTAAGATGTTGGTAAATATTTGATTAAATTCTTTGACCATTGCCTTCGAACTCATGGTGGCGACGAACAAATCAACCATCAATGCTTGTGTAGTAATTTCTTCTACAAATTATCTAGAAAATCTTTTTGAAAATTTTTCCAACTTGTTATGGATCCTACGGGTAAGTTAAAATACCACATGGAGGATGAATTCTTGAAAGTGTAGGGGAATATCCTGCAAAATACATCTTCATGTTGGACATTCATAAGTTTGATAGCTAGTATGAATTTCTTGATATGGTCTTCAGGCAATCTTGAGGTTTCAGGGTCAAATTTAGGAAGCAATTTCTTTGGATGTCGGGGGATATTATGTACTCATTTAGGGATGGCCAAATCATCTCTGGCCAACCAAGGTTGATTATTCTAAGGTGGGTTTCCCCTTTATTCATCATGGTCATGTTTATATTCCATATCTTCATATCCTGAAACTAAGCATTCTGAGTTGAACCCTTCCTCTTTTGAAAAATCGTTCGACTCAGAGAAGTTGTCGGCTCACGTTTCAGGGATTATATTAAGAGGATGTTCAATTTAGGTGAGAGAAAAATCTATCAGGTCTTCTACTCTGTGAAAAACAACTTGGTCGGGGGTATCGACCATTGGTCTTCTTACTTTTTTTCTTCAAGGAAGTAACGGAGCTAAAGGCAACACACCAATCTGTCAAGTGTATGCTCTTGTGATTCTTCTGAATTGATTCAATTCCTCATGAGGGAGAGTGTAAGGTATATCAAGGAACATGCATTCTTCCTCATGTTGGGGTGAGTTAATCATTTCAAGAGTACTTAGTGTGTATGGGTTGTCTTGGGAATGACTAGTCATGCATGTGGGTTGTTTTGAATCCACAAGTTGTCTAAAATATTACGTCAAATATCATGCCATCCATTCATTCTTCAGGCCCTCCTTCTGGCGCCAATTCTATTGAGGGGTCCTAAATTCCTTTAACTCAACAGAAGGAACCAAACCTACCACTGAGGCCTAATTGGACTCTACAATGTTTAATAGTGGAATAGTTCTCCATATTTTGCAATCCAACCAAAATAATTGATGGTATTTATGTTTTCTTGTGAAGGGTGTCTCCTTCAGTTCAGACGTTCTCTTTTTGTGTTTTCTCTTAGGCATGACTAATATAAGATAAATCTGGTATAAACCAACTAAGTGGAAAAGTGGGAACAAACTTAAATACTGGAGAAGAGGCTGATCTTGGGATAACCCTTTCACTCTTGCATGAAGACAATGATCGTCTACCACATGCATAGTAATAATACGTCAACCATGTGGGTATTCCAATTACCGACTGAGATACAAATTATCAGAAGAAAACATGCATGTGATAAACAATGGCAAGTAAAATAATTCACTCAACACTAATCATCAATCACATAACAACACAACGATTTTTTTTCATCATTAAAGACAAGAACTGTAAAACATTGAATCGGATAACTTATCAATAGATTTGATAGCTCTTACTCGTTACTGCATCCATTCATGAGATGAAATAAGAAATAATTATTCTCCACATCCAATCATACACGCATTTGAGGAAAATAAAAACTTGTCTCTAGTCCCAAAAGGAATTCTCAATTAAAGGCATCTCTGAAATAGTTCTTAAAAAAACAAAAAATGAGAGTTTCTTGCAAAAACCATTGACCCTTGCTACTAGGTCGATCCTCTTATTTATAACATACTATTAACTAAAAATAACTACTAAAATGAAACTAAGTAAAACAAAACTCGCCACATGGCGCTCTCTTATATCAGTTTTTCTAAGAGTTATCTCAAGATATCACTTAAGTGGATGATTCTTCTTGTACTCCGACCACTTGATGAATAGATCCTCGTAGGTGTTCGCGTATGGGAATCTATGTTGTTCCATTGGGGATGAGCGAATCTCTCTTATCTCTACCGCATGTGCCCGATACTTGACTATATTGACACTTAATTGTTGTAGAATAGCCTGAGATTTGATCGGATGCTCCATAAATTGTCGCACGTGACCTGGTGCCATGTCTGTCACCTTTGCTATTTCTTTGGCCCATGATGATTCTTGCTTGACGTGCGACTTGACTATGTCGTGCAAGTTGACAAATTCATCAGGTGTGCCAAACTCGGGGAGTCCGATGTCTTTCATCACCCGGTTGATCTTGATCCATATTTTCTCGCACTTGGTCCATTTCTCTTTGATTTATCGATGATGTTCTTGATACATTTAACCCAATACTCAGTTGATTTCTTTATGCATCTGATGATTCTTTCTCTTAGCACCCAGATGTCATGATCTTCGATGTCTTGGCCCTTTTTCACCGTGCTGATATAGTCAATTTTTTCCACGACTTGTTGTGCTTTCTCGTACCACCTATCCATATCTTTTCATGTGGACAACACCATGAGGGTGTCTTCTTGCAACTCAGCTATCCTAGCAGTGAATAGGTGAAGTTCATCCATAAACCTATTGTAGGCCTCCTTGAATTCACTCCTTAGGTACACCACGGCCTGTGTGGTGTCCTGGTAATAGTTTATCAAGTTGCACAAATGTTACAATTCCTTTAAAGCATAAAAAAACTCATCTTCATCCCTTTTTTCTCTATCCAGGGTGGCATCTATGATAGCCATCCTTGCGCCAATAAGTTCGGATGTTTTGGCGTGCTTTGTGTTGATCAGATTTTCCTCTGTAGTGATGAGGATGGAGCGATCTAAAGTGATCCTCCTCTTCTTGGTGGTTATTTGGATGATATATTTCCTTTTCTGGTCATAAGCGATGGCATGTATGTCGGATACTTCATCCATGGGTTCGGGGATTTTCTGATCTCCCCAGGTGAGTGTATTCCCCAGACTCCCGATGGTATATAATTGTTCAAGACTAGGTTCTTAAACTTCCTCCTTGTGTTTTGAAGGCCCGACTTCTATTTTTCACTCATCGGGGAGTTGAGTACTAATTGAAATTGAGGCATTGAGGGTAGGCTCGGTACTTACTTGATCTTCGGTCGTTGAGACGATGATTTCCTACTGTGAAGCTTCTTCCCTTTTTTCGCCTAGCTGTGGCTCATCCTTTGGACTGTCTGCTTGGGTCTCCGGTGCATTGGGCAGCTCAGTGTCTAAAACACTCTCAAATTCTTGTTCATTATGTAGAACCCTATGAATTTGAGTGTTTGGAATAGGGAAATATGTCTTCTATTGTTCCTTTTCCTCTTCGATATGTACAAGGGTCACAAGGGATACCTTTGGGCTCTCATCATCATCATATGTTTTTATCAGTTCTCTTAGGGGGTTTGGTGCACTTGTTCTCCCTGATGTTATAACTATATTTGGCTGAGTCGAAACACATATCGGCAATCCGGTCGGTGGCATTGTGAATTCAAGGTCATCTAACCCGATAATTTCATCAATGTTTATAAATTCAAGGCTACTTGGGCCCACCTGGCTTATGTATTGGTTATTGGCAGCGGATCCTGTCATTTATGAGATGTCTGGGTCATCTTGCAACTGATCAATCACTCACTACGCCTATTCTAATATGATAAATGCCATTTCCTGCATGTCCTGTGCCATATGGAAACCTCTTTATTGAATTGGGGTTGCCAAGGGGGCTTCTGTTGGTTCGACTGCTATCATTTCTTCTCTGACCTTGAGGCCCCCTTGAGCTGATTTTTCTAGGATCGTCGCATTTTCATCCAGTATCATGGCTTTGAAACTAGTCATGTTGGGGTCAGACATCCTTTCCACCACTTCGTCCCAATCCTGCACATTTTTTGTGAAAACTTCATCTTCAAATTTGTCATGGGCATACAACCAGCAGGACGACACTTGCAAGGCATGTTTCAAGACTAGACCCTTTGGGTCATGTTTGCAGAATTGATCAGGTATGAAATATGAAATCCAATTGGATCAATCCTTCTTGCTTATATTGAGCAGTTTCCTTCACCATATAGAATCCTACATGGAATCCATAAGGTATGAATGCCCTTTTCTTATCTTTGACCAAAGTGGCATTGTAGCCTTGCAGGATGGTATGGTAGCATATCTCCCGCATTACAAGCTGGTAGGGGACATGCACAGGTAAATACGTGGTGCTCTCATGGCCCTAAAAACCCTTATGTAGGTATTGTGCTCATCCATATACTAGTGGCCAACCTTTGATATCATATTTTTGGCCACAGCCGACAGTCTCGGGCATTCTTTCTTGAAAAGAATAAAATAAATGTGTGCGATGAATTCATTGCAGATGAGGGAGTAGGATTTTTTGTACCTGTTCTCCCACAAAATGATGAAATATATGTGGACCATGAGTTCTACGACGTGTTGTCTCAGGTTCATGCCAGTGAAGATGTGTCTGGCACACATAACATCCAGTAAATATGAAGCCATGTAGAAGGCTGGAGTTTCTCCTTTTGGTGTCTGGGCTTGTTGTATGCAGATGCTCAACTACTTTGAAATTATGGCTCCCCAATTGAAACCACTCTTAGAAATGGCCATTGTGTTCTTTCAGCTTGGGCACCCTCGATGATGGCCTGGTGGTTGGTTTTCTTGGATGCATTGTTCTTGCAAATCTTGCTTAAAACTAGTTATTTATTACTCACAGGATCTCTACAGCTTTCAAATCGCTTGTTTCGCTTCTCTGGATGCTCTAAAACTCCTTTGTGTGTGGAATGGTTTCATTTACAATAACTCAAGAGAATTTAAACCGAGGAAGAAATTACCTTGTTTTATCAACCATTTAATCCGGGTGATGAGTGGAATTCAAACAAATCTGCCGACGAATCTCTGCAACTTAAATTTATCATGGGTTGACGGTAGAGGTGCGGTGGGTGATGTGTTCTATCGGTAATTTCCAACGTCTGTTTTGATTCATGCATGAAGTAGAAACTAATGCGAGATTTGGAATTAATTAGTTCCTTAAATTATACGAATAGAAATGTATATGGCACTAAAACGTCTCATCATGTGGCTTTCTTAGTGGGCGGATTGGGGATCGACAATGTGTTATGGGATTTTTCGTTGATATCCTTTTGCAAAAAACCTCCGACGCCGATCAATTTCATTGTATGGTGCTGATGTGGAAAAAATGGCTCGGAGGTGTGACTTGGATTTAGGGGACCAAGAATGACTCGGGGTAAGATGGATCATATGTCTCTCCAATATAACAAAGACACATGGCATTGAACACCGCTGACTTAACTCGCAATTATTAGTTAGATTTGGTACTTTCTTCAAGTTGTACATTATAAACTAAACCTGAGATGGTTTATACCGAAACGATATCGGGGGTCAGCGATCGGGGAGAAACCTATCGTGTGTTTTTCTTTGTATTAGCTTCTTCGAAAACTCTTGATGTCGAAAGTCTTCTAGAATCAATGATCGAGGAAAAATATTTAGCATGGTCAAAGTGTTCGTTGTGACTCGGTCTTTTGCAATTTCGATAAGCGCATCAGGTATCGGCTATTGGCGATATTATTTCTTTCTTCCTTAACGTTTACTCCCTTTGCATTTTACCGGTGTCGAAGGGGATCGACTATCGACAATGTTTGTAGTTCATACTTTTTGTGAAACAAAAGATTCCTTTCACCGATAGCCGATGAATATCGGTACTCGATGACTAAGGTTTTTCGAGTGATTCGTTTACACCTCTTAATTCCTTCCGATGTTGAATCTTGAGCACATCGGGTGAAGTGTTTTGGCTGTCTGATTCCTTATTAAGCCTCTTTGATTGATGGGGTTTTCATAAGTTATAAAAACATTAATATATAACAAGATTCAAGAGAACAAGAAAGAAAAAACATTTTCTCAAAAGGAAATCAAATTCAGATAGCACCAAAAAAAAAAAAAAAATCAAGTGGCACCCAAAAAGTGAAAAATTGACATAGGATTTTTAGGGCGTGTTGAGGGCTCAACACTTCCTTCTGTCCAAAGCATGTTCCCCATATTGACACTTGTCATGTTGAGAAATTCCTTCAACCACTTGTCCCCTCTTTAGGACTTAGTATAAAATAATATATCCTATCTTTACAATTTTTAAGGAATATTAATATAATATTCCTCACTTTATGCTTTTAAAGAAATATTATTATAATATTCCTTTTTGGGTTTAATCCCCTTTAACCCATCCCCCTTAAACTCATATAGTGTATTTAAAGAACCCCAAACTCTTTTCCATGGTTGGTCTACCATAGGGATGTATTTTAATTATATTGTATGTGATTACATTTACAAACTCAATACAAAAGTATTGATCTTTTGCATCCAGGCTCACCAACCTCAAAATATACAGATCATGCACTAAAAATAGTACGCGTGGAACTTATGGGATGCAAACACTCTTTATTCAATGCACCACCCTCACTCTCTTACACAGGTGCACATTACATTATGACATATATATACAAAAGGATTTTTTGTCCTTCAAAACCTGCGCACTAAGCCAGTGTGTGCTAAATCCGGGGTTGTGCACCTTTTCCTTTAGTGAGCCATCCTTTCGCACTTAAAATTGTGCACATTGCATACATTAACCTGTTTCACTTTTAGTACACCATTCATTTTTCCTAACACAAGTGTGTGCCAAAACATTGAACTGCGCGTTGTATCATTTTACAACTACGTGCACTCCTTTGGTGTGATATTCTCATGTAATAACTTAATGCACGCAGAACCAAACTAAAGTTATATACTATCAGCTCACCAACTTATAAGTAAAGTATAGTTACATGGATATTTACACTGTGGGGTTCATCCTAAGGGTATTACACCCCCCCNNTGTAGAGTTCTCAGTGCATTATATACACATGTAAAATCAAAATTTTGAAAGTTCTAAAAAATATACAGGTATTAAGCCTGCATAGCACCCTCATGCTCCCAAGTAGCATCATCAGGGCCATAACAATTCCATTGTACCTTTACTTTCTCTATGGCTTGATTCCAGAGCTTCTTGATCTTCCGATCCAATATGCACACTAGATGCACTTGAAAATCACCTTCTTGCTCCACCTGAATCACACTCCAATCAATGACATGATTAGTATCAGGAACATACTTTTTAAGTAATGATACATGGAATACACTATGAATATGCATTGATGTAGGAAAGGAAATAATATATGCTACAGGCCCAATATTTTTCAGGATTTCAAACAACCCACAAAACCATGCTGCCAACTTTGAACAATTTCCCAACTTAAGGGAACTTCTGTTGGCCTTTAATTTTAGGAACACATGATCATCCACTTTAAATTCCCTATGATTTATTCCCTTCTCAATAAAAAAATTTTTCATGTCCTACGTGACCTTTAAATTATGCTTTATCTTCATCATCTGCGCTTCCATTTACCTGAGTAGTTCTGGTCCAACTACTACACGGTCTGTTGGGTTGTACCAACTTACTGGTGTGTTGTATTTTCTACCATAGAGTGCCTCAAATGGGATCATATTCTAGGATGCTTGGTACCCATTGTTGTAAGAAAAATCTACCAAGCGTATATAATCCTCCCATTTGGATGGTTTATCCATGACATACATCCTTAGCATATTTTGTATTGCTTGGTTCACCCTTTCTGTCTTCCCATCTGAATTTGGATGATAAGTTGTACTAAAATGAATATTTTTTCCAAATCCTTTGTGTTTATTATTTTGGTTGGTTGTCATTGATGTCAACCCTTGAAGAAAGTCCAGTAGCAAATTCTGGTAGCACAAATGTTTGGGTAATGGAACCAAGTTTGTTTGATGTATAATGGTATGAATTTTAATATATTTGAAGGTAAGACTATTCTATATGGATAGTACATGTCACTCCATTTCCGGTGGTATGTGGAACGTCACATAACTCCTCATAGTTAGAGAGTTATGGCCATGTAAAGTTGGAGAACCCTCACGAGTCATCTAGAAGCCCCAAAAGGTCAAAGTAGTCAACGTGGTTGCAAAGAAGAAATTATTTAAATAATAAAGTAAAGTGATGAGTGTATTATAAGTCAAAGTGGATACAAAAAAAAATATTTTAATAATAAAGTTAATGGAGAAATTACTAAGTGGAGAAGTGGTTAGAAGTGGGTTATCCCTAAAATAAGGAAAGTGGTTTAAGAGATTTTAGAAGGTAAATAATAAAGTGAAGTGATGAGTGTAATATAAGTAAAAGTGGATACAAAATAAATTATTTAAATAATAAATTTAATGGAGAAATTGCTAAGTGGACAAGTGGTTAGAAGTGGGTTAGCCCTAAAATAAAGAAAGTGGTTTAAGATGGTTAGAAGGTAACCCCTTGATGAAGCTACATAAAAGTATAAATAAGAGGCAAGGGTCTCTCATTTAATCACAATTGAGAATATTGAATATCTACAAGTGACTGAGGTAACCAAAGGATATATAAGGATAATTTCATAGGGAAGGTGAAGTAAAGAAGGACGAAATTCAAGGAAGGATAAATTCTTTTGATGATGCTTTCTAAGGTATGTTATTTACAGGTCATCTCACCATTTTCGAAATAAATGTTTTTCTAGAATGATTCAGAATATGAAATATAGAGGTCGTTGAGGAAACATATCCAAGTAGTTGTGATAAAAATTTCATCTTGTGGGTCATTTTATTTTTAGATTTACACTCTGTGGAAAATAGGGTTTGTGGCTAGTCCTGAAACTAGTCTAAAACAGGTGTTTCGGGTAAAACATCATAAGTTATTCATAAAAGATCCAAATTCAAAAAGACCAAATGTATTGCTTATAGTACAATCTGTAGTATTATGTATACCATTTTTAGATCCATACAACAAATATTCCATGTAGGGCACGTTCTACAAGTTCGCTCTCTAAAATAAGATAGAATTCAACAAGGTATGTCATTTTTGCTATAACTCCTTTTCTGAGAGGTTCCAAGTAGTGAAACCTGGAGGAATTTCATAAAGACACTGAAGAAAATTGTGTACTATTTTCTGATCTTTATTAATTACAGGTACATAGTTATGATTATTGCAAGTTCGGGTTGTTGACTAATCCAAAATTAGTCCTGTGAGACTAAAGTAAAGTTTGATGAAAATTCTAGTCTCTTCTTGTTAAAGTTAAGGAAGGTTTGCAGGTATGTGATCATATACACCAAGTCTATTACATAGTTACAAATCATATTTGGATGATGAAATTGATTAGGGATTTTGGTTGAGGTATGCTACAGATAGAGGTTGTATAATAGTGAGGTTGTGGCACATGGTTTGATGTAATGGTTTATGGTATTTGGTTGCTAGAGAAATTTTTGATGGTTATATTGGTATATGTATTTGGTATATGGTTGAGATACATGTTGGGTACATGGTTGAGATAAGTAGTTGATGAGTTGGAACATACATGAGGTGTATAGTTGATGATGTTGGTACATATTGATGAGTCATAGTTGATGAGTAGTTGATACATGATTGGTACATACTTGGTACATGGTTGGAGGAACTTGTTAGTAGTATTGTTGACAGATGGTTTATGGATGATGTAGCATACTTGTCTTGGTATATTATTAGAAACACATATTGATATTGGTGATGATTATGAGTTGTTGTGTTATGCTTGGTTGATGCACATCTTGGTGATATTGTGCATATGGTTGAGATTTGTCTTGGTGATTTCTCTTGGTGAGTAGATCTAATTTGGTTGATAAAATTGATGAGATAGGTTGTTGTGATAGGTTGTTTGGACATGTTATTGTGACAGGTTATTTGTACAGGTTTGGTGCATGGTTGATACACTTATTTATGATACAGGTTGATGTATGGTACATATTGGCATAGGTTATTGGTATAGGTTGTTACAGGTATTTTGGTGCATGGTTGATGCACTTGTTTATGGTATAGGTTGAGGTACAGGTTGATGTATGGTACATGTTGGCACAGGTTATTGGTACAGGTTGTTACAGGTTGTTTGGTGCAGGTTTATTGGTACAATTTTACAACAATATATCTTACAGTGATAGTGTAACAATGATTCCATCATTCTACTTCTATGTCATGACAGTTGGATGGGGAAAATATAGGTGGTTTTATCCACCTTCTGTTTGTAGCCGAAGAACATAGGGGGTTGTAGACTTCTTCTGGTTGTAGGTAGATAATTGGGGAGTTGGAGCTTCCCCCAGGTTGTAGCCTGTGAAACTAGGGGGTTGGAGCCTCCTTCCAGTTGCAACTGGAAAACAAAGGAAGTTGGTGCTTCCAATGAATGTAATTCTTAAAGACATATAAGAAAAAAAAATATGTGGCTTTCTCCCTCTTTAGGTTTCCATGTAAAAACACTGGTGTACTATGTATGTGTATTATTGCTCATTTTTTCATTGTTTATTTACTCTACAAATATTGGATGATAATTCTACATTTATATAACACTTGCATTTTATGGTTAAAAGGATTATATTTCTCTATTACTGATTCACCCCCCCTCTCAATAATCCAACACTTTGAACAAACCTTTCCAAAAATTCGAAGTAAATTTTGGATCTCTAGTAGACACAATTGTCTTTGGAATTCCATGTAATAGAGCTATTTATTTCAGATAGATATGAACTATGTTAGTTTCCTTTTGATTAATATTTACTGGAATAAAATGGGAAACTTTGTTAGGCTTCTCCACCACCACTAGGATGGAGTCATGCTACTTGTTAGTTATGGGTAACTTAGTGATAAAATCCATTGCTACCACTTCCCACTTCAACTCAAGAATGGGCAATGGATGTAGCAATCTAGTTGGGTTTCTATGTTCATCCTTGACCTTTTGACATGAAAAACACTTGGAAATGAAATCAACAATTTCTTTCTTCATTCTTGACCAATAATATTGGCTCTCGACAATTGCAATAGTTTTCTGGTAACCTCGGTGTCCAACATAAGGTACATTATGAATTTATCCCAATATCATATCCTTCAATGCCTGAGAATTTGGAACATATATTCTTCCTCTTTATTTGAGAATTCCATCACTTCGTAGATTATAGTCTTCAAATTCTGTTGTAAATTACCTTGCTAAAGTTTCTCCTTTAACTCCATGTATTTCTGATATGATTTTGTAGCTTCTATAATTTTATATTTCAGATCTGATTGACACATGATAATGGTTGTAGAATTCATCTCATGCACCCTTCTACTGAGAGAATCAACCACCTTATTATCTTTACCATTTATATGATTTATATCAAAATCATATTCACTGAGGAAATTTAACCATTTTCTTTGCCTAGAATTCATAGTTGGTAGTCCAAACAAATATTTCAGACAACAGTGGTCTATCCTCAACTCAAATCTTTTTCCCATGAGGTAGTGCCTCCACATATTCAAGGCATGCACTATAGCTCAAAAATCGAAATCATGAGTTCCATAATGTCTTTCATGTTCCTTCAACTTCCTTCATTCATAACATACCACATAACCATTATGACTAAGGAATCCAATCATTCCTTCTTTACATGAATTAGTGCATACAACAAAGTATTTCATTGGAATCATAAATCCTCAATATTGGAACACTTGTTAATAAATTCTTCAAGTGTTGGAAACTTCTTTCACAATCCTATGTCAACTCAAACTTCACATCCTTATTCTACAAAGAAGTTATTGGATGTGAAATCTTTGAAAATTCTTCAATAAATATTCTGTAGTAACCTGGAAGAACCATGAATGATATTACTTGTAATGTCCCCAGCCACCAACAGGTTGGGAAATTCCACTACTCAGACACTTCACTTAGCTCAACTAGCTCTGATACCAATTTGTAACGTCCCTAGCCACCAATAGGCCGGACAACTCCATATATATATATAACATGCATTTATAATGAATTTAAAACAAATAACACCGAGTTACTGCTACCATACAGACTCAAATGGAGTTGAGAGTAATTCCTACATGCAATGGAACACATGATAACATTTCAAGAATCACAGACATGCATAATATACATAATTAAGCATGAAAATGATACTTATATTTTAACTGGAGTAAAACCACCAACTACATGCATACCTTCCATGAATCGCCAAGCCTTAGACCATACTGTTCATCACTCTCAATAGTGGGTCACCCCCGAACTGGGACTAAACTCCACTCGGCAAGGGATTCCTAGGCTAGGCAAGGTCAATAGGAAAGTCACGCAGTTTAAGAGGAAGGATTCTCTCTTAGGAACCACTTACACCCACTACTCACAGAATCTCATTCCCCACATGCATGTCCTACCCTAGGAGTATACAACTTCATTAACACACAGTCCATCAACTTCTCCACCTTCCTTACCTTGGGCTTCAACAATAGGTTAGACTAGAATTCTTAGAGATATGTAGTAGCAACGAGACTCCCTCCAGGATAACTCACTTCCTCAACACACTCTCTCACCTAGAGAGATTTTCTCATAGGCCTGAAAACCTTCTTCTTCAACCCACAACAACCTCTCCCACCTAGAGAGAGAGTTTCTCACAGGCCTGAAAACCTGCCTATTCAACCATGGGCTAGGCAACCCACCTCTTAAAACCACAATAGCTAAGTCAGGTAAGGAAAGGGATGAATCAGTAAATTACAGAGGTGCATAATGACCAAGGGTTCATCAATGATGGAATTGTATGGTTGTGTGCTTGCTCAGTGCATGCGTGAAATCATGAGGAGAGATGGGGCAGAATGGTTTAGCCTAGTGAAGATGATGAGAGTGTGAGAGAAAAAACTGTCTGTGCATGAACCCCTTTCCTTGAGTGAGTTCCTCCCTGTGTGTGAGTGCCTCCCTGAGTTTCTTCCTGTGTCCCAACAGAAATAATTTCCCCCTCAAGTATGCATGTGCCTGAGCCGACACCTGTCCTGCATGAAGCACATTCCTTTCCCTTTGGAAGTCACCTGTCCTCCCCAAGGAACTTAGGATAAACACATATCCTTTTAAATAGATTTTGGAATAACAATAAATTATTATTCTCTTAGACTTAAGCCCTTAGGATTAACCCCTCTTTCCAACCTCTCAACCCCCTCTCTCTTACCCAACCTAGTGAATCTTAGTCCCCCATTCTCTTTTATCATGGTTGTTCTACACACAATGATGTTTTTATATTAATAATATGAATATTTACATGTACAAAGTAGTCTCCTAGCCTTTAACACCTAGGCTCTCCAGCCTACTAACACATAATCCTACCAGATTATAATTGATCGTCTCACCAACCTAAAAAAAATGTTTACAATTCGAAAAACAATTGGGGCCCATCCTAGGGATATTACAATCCCCTCCCATTATTTTTTCACTGTCCTCAGTGAAACTCATTTACACAGTATCAGGAAGATTTTAAAAATATTCAAAAAGATGTGAGTATTAAGCCTACATATCATCCTCATGCTCCCATGTTGCGTCCTCAGGACCGTACTAGGTCCACTGGACCTTTACAAGCCCTATGTCTCGATTCTAGATTTGTTTTCTCTTCCAGTCCAATATTTGCACTAGATGCACTTGCAATATGCCTTCTTTCTCCACCTGAATCACATTCCAATCAGTAACATGATTAACATCAGGTATATATTTCTTAAGAAATGAAACATGAAACACATTATGTACAGTCATTGATGCAGGCAATGCAAGCATATATGCAACTGGTCCAATCCTTTCTAGGATTTCAAATGGCCCACAATATCTGGCTACCAATTTGGAACAGTTTTCCAGCTTCAAGGAACTTCTATTTCCTTTAACTTTCAAGAAAACATGATTACCCACTTTAGACTCCCTCTAGGTCCTGTTCTTATTAGCATAACTTTTCTTCCTATCTTGGGAAGCCTTCAAATTCTTATTAATCTTCAACATTTTATCTTCCATTTCCTTGAGAAACTCTGGCCCAACCACTACCCTATCATCTGGGTTGTCCCATGTTATTGGCGTGATGCACTTTTTACCATAAAGTGCTTCAAACAAGATCATCTTTAGTGATTCTTGATACCCATTGTTGTAGGCAAATTCTACCAAGTGCAGGTAGTCTCCCCATTTATATGGTTTGTCCATCACATACATCCTTATCATATCTTCTATCACTTGGTTCACCCTCTCTGTCTTCCCATCAGACTCAGGATGATAAGAAGTGTTGAAGACCCCTTCCAGAACTTTGAGGTAAATTTTGAGTCTCTATCAGACACAATTGTCTTGGGAAGACAGTGCAATCGTGCTACTTCCCCCATACAGATATCGACAACATTAGTTGCCTTGTGAGTGGTATTCAATGGAATAAAATGGGCATCTTTCATAAGCTTATCCACCACCACCATGATGGAATCATGTTTCTTATTTGTTCTAGGTAATTCTGTGATGAAATCCATTGTCACCACTTCCCACTTCCACTCAGTAATGGGAAATGGTTGTCGCAACCCAACTGGGTGCCTATGCTCAGGCTTGACCTTTTGACACTCCATACATCTGGCGATGTATTCTGAAATTTCCTTCTTCATACCTGGCCAAAATTAATGTCTCTTGACTGTTGCCACTATTTTTTGATATCCAGGGTGCCCAACATAAGGCACATTATGCATTTCTTTCAAGATAATTATTCTCAATTCCTGGAAATTACGTACATAAATTTTTGTTTTTGTACAGGAGTGTTCCATCAAATTCCAATTTATAATCTTCCAGTTTCTGTAGCGTCTTACCTTGTTGTAGATTTGTCACTAATTCCATGTACTACAAATATGCATTTGCAGCGTCTGAAATTCTACTTTTAATATCAGTTTGATACATGCTAATGGCCATAGCATGTAGTTCATGCACTCTTCTGCTGAGTGCATCAACCACTTTTTTCTCCTTTCCTTTGATATGATTGATATCAAAGTCATACTCACAAAGGAATTCCAACCATCTACTCTGCCTAAAATTTAAGGTTGGTTGATCAAACAAATACTTCAGACCGTTATGGTCTGTCCTCAATTCAAACCTCTTTACCATGAGGTAATGTCTCCATTTATTTAGAGAGTGTTCAATGGTCACCAAATCCAAATCATAAGTTTCATAGTCATTTTCATGCTCTTTCAATTTTATGGACTCATAACATATTACAAACCCATTATGGTTGAGGAATTTTCCCAGTCCTTCTTTGCATGCATCTGTACACACTAAAAAATATTCATTTGGATCTACAATCCTCAATATTGGAGCATTGGTTACAACTGCGTCAATTACTAGAAGCTTCTCTAACATTCTTTTGTCCATTAAAATTTCTTCTCCTTCCTTTGCAAGGAAGTGATGGGGTGAGCTATCCTTGAGAACCTTGCAATGAACCATCTGTAATAGCTAGCTAGACCCATAAAGGATTTGACTTCTTTCAAATTCTTCGGTGTTGACCATTCTCTGATGGCTTCTATCTTCTTAGGATCCATGGTGTTATAACCCTAAATTGCACCACATATGCAAACCTGGCATCAGGCCATCTTAATTACTATTTTTTCCAAGCCAATATTGAACAACTCTTCTTAAAAACCATTTTTTTGAATATGTACGTGCCACACACCATTACTTCCCATGTATGTACGCTAGCTGAACCACTACTAGCCATTTCTGTACCCTAGCTTCACCATTACATCCCACGTATACTCACAAAATTTGCAAGGGATTCATTGAGATTATGGGCTATTGGGTAGTTTCCCAACCAATTGATCGCCTATAGCTCATCACTCAACCGAATAACCATCCTTTATTCATATAAAAGGAGGTGTTGGGGTCTCATTCCAAGGAGAAACATATCTACAATGAAACTTTGCCCATTTCATTTCCCCCCCTTGCCCCAAGAATTTGCAGCCACATTGTGAGTAAAAGCCAGAATTCCCTATTCTTTCCCTTTTTCCTCATCCATAAGATTATGCCCATTCCCTAGAGAGAAGAGTGAGAGAAGAAGGATACGAGGAAGAATTTGGAGCTTGGTGAAGAGGATCCTAGGACCGGGTTCGAGGAGCAGTCATTGATCTCATTTTGTAAGTGACTTTGTGAGATTAGTATAAAGAAATAATTTTTCCATCCCACCATATGATGTGTTCAATCTTTATGTTTGATTTACATTTTGTTATGACATCTAACCCACTAATTCATATATATAATGCATGTTTGTAGTTTCTTGTTTGTCTTTTCATGAATGCAGGTCAGCCTTGGAGGATATTTGTAGTTGAGAAGCGACCAAATGCATTGGGATCGACACCGGACATAGAGTTTAAGGTAAGACTATCAGATCCTTATACTTTGTATTTTATACAATAATGTGGGGTATTGTCGAGATAGTTGTCAAAAGTAGGATAATTTAGATGGTTAGATCTACCTGCACTTTGGAACCCTAGTGTAGTCCATAGGGGGATTTTCCCACTATAGCACACAACTATCCCATCTTTTGAAACAATATTCCTCAAATAACGGATCTTCTTTCAACAGAATGATAACTTGCTCAATTTGGCATACAATTGGTGCTCTCTTAACATTTTCAACACCATACTCAGATGATGTTCATGCTCTTCATCTGAATTGGAATACACCAGGATGTCATCGAAAAAGACTATGACAAACTTGTCTAGATATTCTCTGAATACACCATTCATTAGGCACATGAAAACAACGGGTGCATTTGATAACACAAATGGTACCACTGTGAATTCATAATGAACATACCTTGTTCTAAAGGGGGTATTGTTGATGTCTTCATCCTTTATCCTTACCTAGTGGTACCCTAACCTGAGATCTATTTTTGAAAATATCTTGGCATTCTTCAACTCATCAAATAGATCATTGATCCTTGGCAAAGGATACTTGTTCTTAATAGGCACTTTGTTCAACTATCTGAAATCGATGCACAATATCAATATACCATCTTTATTTTTCATGAACAAGATCGGGGAACCCCAATGTGACACACTTGGGAATATATACCCCTTCTTTAGAAGTTCTTCAAGCAGCAATTACAGTTCTTTCAGCTCTAGTGTACTCATTTTGTAAGGAGTTTTTGACACTGGAGTTGCTCCAAGCATCAGGTTTATAGAGAAATCAATATCTCTCTTCGGGGGTAGTCTGGGTACCTCCTGGACTACATATTCAAAATCTTTTAATACTACATGGTATTCAATATTTGGCACCTTATCCTTAGTTGATTCATCCATATGAGCTGCATATATTTGGCAACCCTTCCTGTAACACTTCTTCAACTGTGTTGTTGAGATTTCTCTGACAGTAACTGCCCTTGGGATTCCCTGCACGTTCCTTGGGTTTCCTTCCTCATCCAGGCAAGTGAATTCCTTTTTATGATAGTCTAATATGGCATGGTGTTGGTCCAACTAATCCATCCCAATTAGACAATCATAGGAACCTAAAGGTAAGATGTTCAATTCATCCCTTATGATCAGTCCATTCATGTCCACCGGATATGACTTAACCAACTCAAAAACCTTTCTCTCGGCTTCTGTAGCCAACTGCACTAACCAATATTTTCCATTCTTTCTTCTTGGAAAATTAAAACTTTCCACCATTCTATGATCTATATAACTATGACTAGCTCCTGAATCAATTAAAATAGTAATGGTTTGGTTGTTGATCATACCTTCCACTTCAATCATATGTGACTGATATTTTGCTTTCTTATTGTCTAGGGCTACGTAGATCCTTGGTACACTTCTGCCCATGTCCTCCATAGTTTCTCCCTGTTGAACATTGTGGACAACTCTCACTTTGTCATTCCTGTGGGGGAAATCTGTGTACCTATGATTTCCTTTACAACCCCAACATTCTATAGGTGGATGTCTTGGCATTTTCCCACCTACTTCAACCTTCATGGGCTCTCTAAAACATGGTTGTCCTTGAGGGACATTTCTGGAAAAGGATGGCTTATTTCCCTTCTTCCTCTGATCCATATTGAATTTATTCTTGTCTTCCCAAACCTTCTAGAAAGTGGGATTTTCTCTTTGCTTCTCATATAAGAAATTTTCTCTCCTTATAGTTTCTTCCATAGTTTTAGGATCATCCTGGATATTTTCACTAATGGAAGATGGTAGTCCACACAGATACCTTTGAATTTTGGCAGTCTCATCTTTGATGAAAGGGACAAAATTGAACAATTCCAAAAACCTTTGTTCATATTCATCAATGGTCATGTTACCCAGCTTGAGTTCAAATAACTCTTTCATGTTTTTGTCATAGTATCTCTTAGTCAAATATATCTTTTCAAAATATTTATTGAATTCCTTCCAAGTAACATTTTTCTCTTTAATGTGTTTCACCTGCACAAGTTGATCCCTTCACATGGATGCCTTTCCTTCCAGTTGATACATTACAATTCTTCCTTCTGCATGAGAGGAATAATTCTGCAGTTGGAAATATTTCCTCATGCCAAGAAGCCATGTCTCGACATCTTCCTCCTTCTTGTGCTCTCCATCAAATGTAGGAGGCTTAATCTTGTTCATTTCACCCTTCAGTTCATCCACTCCATATCTCTTGTGCTTTTTGGTAGGATATGGGATTGAACTGCTATGTGCCCTCCTCTTGGAGTGCCCTTGGGAGTGATGACAGTATCTGCCAGCACTCCTTGATTTCCTCTTCTCATCAGGATACCTTTTACTTCCTGATTTACTGGAGTCACTCTCCTTATACAATTTATTTTCTATCCTTTCTAGGCTTTGTATCAAATTTATGTTGAATTCTCCCTATTGTTCCCTGGCTTTCATGATCTTTATGTTATCTACTTGGTGAGTCTGGACATCTTTCTGCAATCTTTCAATGATTTTCATCGTGTCTCATTCCTTATATATCTCTTCTCCATGCCCATTGGAGTTTGATCCTTCAACTCCCAAATGGACATCATTCCTCTAGCTTCATTCTTTGAACTAGAAACATTTTGTGCCTCCTCCATTTCTAGGCACTATGTCGTAATTCGGTTTGGTTCTGACAATTGTAACTCTGCAAACACAATCTACAGTCAACTGAAATTTGTCAGGCCATCAGTCCTTAAAAAATTCCACAGTATTCATAAACCAATATGATTCAAGAAAAAAATCAGATTTCATTCTGTGGTTCTCGAGCAATCCAGAATCCCTACAGATCTTTTATTTATGATCTTTGCTCTATTTTTCAATAAAAGAAAAATTCGGGCACTAGCCCCTTTCTCTTATCCCCCAACCCATGTGACCATGGGCTGTGGCTAAGCACTAGGTCGATAGACTCTTATTCGGGACCTCGGGCCTCTAGCTTCAGAAGTTTTGAAAGCACATCACAACAATTCTCTCGGAGTTCTTGATTGACGAACTTGCGAAGTAGGGTGAATCAATAGTCCACTACTACCCAGCATCCAACGACTGACACCCATAGTGGAACTTCAGGCATCTGAGCTCTGAGACTTCAGAGCTTCAGAGCTTCGGGACTTTGGAGTATTTCACATCCGCATACCCCCAACACCCCAAATCTTTAATCTCCGAGCACTTCCATGTCACCTTTGGTGACATCATTACCTCTCGTCACCTAGACATTACAAAACTTTTGAAAGTTCTTCTTTTCGTTCCCTTATGAAACATTCTTTCGAAGTGTCAAGTCTCCGGATTTCACAATTGGTGCCACACGCCACTATGACCATCAGGGCCCCACAAACCATACTCGAGAGGAGGTCCTCGTGGAGAAATATTAGAAACATACATGTGGCCCACTCAGACAAGTGACACATGTCACCTTCCAAATGACATTTCAATCTTTGGCGGGTACGAAACCCATTGACACATGGAACACATCCCATGGGTCCACATCATTCCTGATGACATCATCATGCCACGTTACTCCAAAATTTTGGGCTTCAGAATTTTTTATGCCTACTTCCTTCCACTCTCTCGAATTCTGAATTTCCATACTTCTTTACCCTCTAGGTACACAAAGTACAATTGTCAACATTCCAAGTGGGGGCACGTGGAAGGTATAGGAGATATCCATGCCACCTCCAGGTGATGTCATCATGACTCACTACTTCAGCTCTTCGGTGCTTTGAAGCTTTGGGATTCAGGATTTCTCACCTCCTCACACACTAATTCTCTCGAATGTCGAAATCCCGAATAAGACAATCTGCTGACACATGTCCCTCTTGACAGGCGGTCTGGTTTAACTCCAGAATTCAGAGCTTCAGGAGATTTTTCCCTTCACCACTACATTTTCCCATTTTTAACTTGGCTTGATCCAATGGTAGGGCTTCTCTCGATCTATGGTGTAGATCTCCTTCAGGACTTTGGAGCTTCGAGCTTCAACCCTTCTCTTATTTTTTCACTTAACTTTATTGAAGTCGCAAAGTCCGAAGGGCTTCCAGGTTAACCCTCTTGCACTTTCTCTATATCTGACGGTCGTGAATGATTCCCCTTCTCCCAAATAGATCCTATGGCCCCAACACCACGAATGTTGTGATTTATTTCTTTGTGGCCATTTATTAAACTTATTACACCTCCTGTTTTCCAAACAAATTCCTAGTGTTCTTTCAATGTCCTTCTAACACTCTGTACATCAAAATTTTCTGGACTTCCTACTCCAAATTTCTCGTTTCGAGTAGGAACCATGGGCTATGAACTTGAATTTTAACATACATACATACATACATGCATACATACATACATACATACATACATACATATATATATATAACATGCATTTCTAATGAATTTAAAACAAATAACACATAGTTACTACTACCATATAGACTCAAATGGAATTGATAGTAATTAAGAATCGCAGATATGCATAACATACATAATTAAGCACAAAAATGATACTTATATTTTAACTGGAGTAAAACCACCAACTGCGTGTAGACCTTCCACAAACCCCCTAGCTTTATACCACACTTCTCATCACTCTCAGCAGTGGGTCACCCCCGATCTAGAACTAAACTCCACCGGGAAAGGGATTCCTAGGCTAGGCAAAGTCAATAGGAAAGTCACATAGTCTAAGAGGAAGGATTCTCTCCCAGGAGCCACTTACGCCCACTTATCACAAACTCTCATTCCCCACATGCCTATCCCACCCTAGGAGTCTACACCTTCAGTGTCACATAGTCCATCGACTATTCCACCTCCCTTACCTTGGGCTTTAGAAATAGGCCGAACCAGAATTCTCAAAGCTCTGTAGAAGCTATGGGAGAACTCACTTCCTTAGCACACTCTCTCACCTGGAGAGAGTTGTTCACAGGCCTGACAACTTACTTCTTCAACCCACAACAACCTCTCCCACCTAGAAAGAGAGTTTCTCACAAGCCTAACAACCTGCCTCTTCATCCATGGGATTTGAAACCTGCCCCTTCAAACCACAATATCTAATTCGAGTAAGGAAAGGGATGGCTCAGTAAATTACAGAGGTGCACAATGGCCACGGGTTCAACAATGGAAGAATTGTATGGTTGGGTGCTTTCTTAGTGCATGAGTGAACTCGTGAGGAGAGATTGGGTAGACTGGTCTTGCCTAGCGAAGCTGATGAGAGCATGAGAGTAAAAACTGTCTATGCGTGAACCCCTTTCCGTGAGTTATTTCTTCCCTGTGCATGAGTGCCTGCATGTGTCCCAACAACAAGAATTCCCCCCTTAAGTATGCATGTGCCTGAGCCAACACCTATTTCTCATGAATCATGTTCCTTTCCCTTTGGAAGTCACATGTCCTCCCCAAGGAACTTAGGATAAAAACATATCCTTTTAAATAGCTTTTGGAATAATAATAAATCATTATTCTCTTGCACTTAAGCCCTTATTCTTAACCCCTCTTTCCAACCTCTCATCTCCCTCTCCCTTACCCAACCTAGTGGAGCTTAGTCCCCCATTCCATTTTATAATGGTCGGTCTACACGCAACAATGTTTTTATATTAATAATATGAATATTTACATGTACAAAACAATCTCGTTGCTTTTAACACCTAGGCTCTCCAACCTACTAATACATAATCCTACTATCTTATAATTGCTCGACTCACCAGCCTACAAAACACATTTACAATTCATAATACAACTAGGGCTCATCCTAGGGATATTACATTACTTCTAAGACATTTCTTGGTGTTGGCCACCTCTCAATGGACTTTATATTTTCAATATCTACTTCCATCCCTTTCTCTGAATTACTATGACCCAAATAATGTATTTTCTTCTAGTAAAATGAGCACTTTCTCAATTTGGCATGAAATTGATGCTCCCTCAATATATGTAACACCATCCTTAAGTGTAGCTCATGCTCTTTTTCGAACTTAGAATATATAAGGATTTCATCCAAGAAGACAATGAAAACCTTATCCAAGTAATTCTTGAATACACATTTCATGAGACACATGAAGACAATTGTTGCATTTGTTAACCCAAATGGCACCACTATGAACTCATAATGGTCATACCTTGTTCTAAAAGTAGTATTACTGATGTCCTCTTCCTTAATTATTACCCGATGATAGCCTGACATGAGATCAATCTTGGAGAATATTGTTTCATCTTTCAGTTGATCAAAAAGTTCATTTATCCTTGGAAAAGGATACTCGTTCTTCATAGTTACTTTTTTCAACTGCCTAAAGTCAATACAAAGTATCAAAGTTCCATCCTTTTTCTTCACAAATAATACTGGGGCACCCCAAGACAATAGAGTTGGGTGTATATACCCCTTATTTAGAAGTTATTCAAGTTGCATTTGTAATTTCTTCAGTTTAGTTTTACTCATCCTGTAAGGAGTCTTAGATATTGGAGCTCCTCCAGGCATAAGATTGATGGAGAAATCAATATTTATCTTAGGTGGAAATCTTGGTATCTCCCTAAATACATCTTCAAACTCTTTCAGTTCTACAAAATATTCAATACTTGACACCTTATCCTTAGGTGTCTCTTCCATCTACATGACAAATATTTGACATCCTTTTCTGCAATTCTTCTTCAACAACAAGGCTGATATTTCTCTAACAGTTACTGCTATGGGAATCCCTTGTACTATCCTTAAGTTTTCGTCCTCATCCAAGAATGTAAATGATTTTTTATAACAGTCTAGGACAACATGATGTTGGTCCAACCAATGCATACCAATTAGGTAGTCATAGGAACCTAAAGGTATGATGTTCAAATTTGCACGGGTGTTGAGTACATTCATGTTCATTGGTCATGTGTTGACCATCTCATTAATATTTCTTTTAGCTCTTGCAGCTAGTTGCACCATCCAAGGTTTTCCAAGTTTGTTTCTTTGAAATTGAAATATTTCCACCATCTTAGAATGTAGATAACTATGAATAGCTCCTGAATCAATTAAAATGGAAATGTGATGATTATTGATTTTACCTTCTACTTCGATCATATGGAATTGAAATTTGGCTTGCTTGTTTTCCAAGGCTGCATAGATCTTAGGTGTACTTATGCCCACGTCCTTCACTATTTTAGCTTTCTGTGCATTGTGAACAATCCTCACTCTTTCACTTCTATGAGTGCAATCTCTATACATATGATCTCTCTTACAACCCCAACATTGAATAGGTTGTTTCCTTAGCCTTTTTCCTAATGGATATATCATTCTAGATTCTTTAGTAGTTGTTTATTCATGATACTTATTTTTTAAGAATGGTGGCTTAGTTCCCTTCTTCCTTTGTTCCATCTTTCTTTTATTCTTGTTTTCCCAAGCTTTCTGGTAAGATGCTTTCCCTTTTTGTTGCTCATAAAGGAACTTATCCCTTCTTATTTTTTCCTCCAATTTTTTTGGGTCATCATATTGTATCCTGTCATTGATAAATAATGGAAGACCACTCATATATATATATATATGTTATTGTTCTCATCTTTTATGAATGAAATATATTTCAACAATTCTAAAAACCTTATTTCATACTCATCTATAGTCATACTCCCAAGATTGAGTTCAAAGAATTCATTCATTTTCTTGTCATAGTATCTCTTAGTCAATCTTCTTGAATTCTCTCCAAGTCACCTTCTTCTCATAAATATGTTGTACTTGCACATATTTTTCCCACCACATTGACGCTTTTCCCTTGAGATGATAAATAAAAATTCTACCTTTTGCTAGTGAAGAGTAGTTATGCAATTGAAAATACTTTTTCATGTTTAGAAACCATGTCTCAACATCCTCATCCTTCTTGTGTTCACCATCAAAAGTAGGAGGTTTGATTTTATTCATTTCCCCTTGTAGGTTATCCACCCCAAACCTCTTCTTAGGTTTATTGATAGGACTTGAACTATTGCGTGCTCTCCTAGATGAATTTCTTGGAGAGTGATGGGGTTTCTTGCCAACACTTCTGCTAAGCATGGATCTTCCTCGCTTATCATGAGACTTATGGATTCCTGATCTTCTTGACTCAGTCTGCTTATCCATATTATTCTCAATTTTATCCAAGCTCTGCATTAGCTTGGTGTTGAAGTCTTCTTGTTTCTCCTTAGCTTTCATAAGCCTCTCATTATCAACTTTATGACTCAAGACATCCCTTTGCAAAAATTTTATGGTTTCCACCAAGTTCATGCTTTCTTCCTTACCTTCTCCATGTCCATTTGAATTTGTACCTTAATTACCCATATGGATATACATTCCTCTAATATCTTCTTCATGACTATAAATTCCTTGCACATATCCCATGATTCTAAAATTTTGTTGATTCTACTTTGGTCTAATGTTGTTAACTTCTACAAAATGTGTAGCCAACAAAATTTGTTAGGCTAAATAATTTAACAAAACCATGAAATTATGTATAGTTATATTTCCATAAAACTTCATAATTGTTTCTTATGATTTCTTGGAAAGATTGACTACCCAATTGAATTTGTGCACTACTTTGCAATTATTAGTATGCGCCATTTTTACATACGCCATGCTAAAACTTAGCACATACATCACACACCACTATTTAGTGTGTGTATATTTATGTCGCACGCCAATACTCTACTGAGTACAACCCTTGAGTTTCACACTAATACTATGTGCATATTACGAGTACTACCCCACACTACTTCAAGGTTAAGTGTATGCAAACTGCGCGTCGGTAATTGTACCTTTGAGTGACATGAATATGCACATACAACATACCAATGTTGTGTGTGTGAAAACAATTCAAATTGTGTTCTACCACTATTCCAAGTGCACATCATGTGCATCACACTATTGCTCATGTGACACAAAATCTACATCATGAGATGACAAAATTAGTGCACTTTACCATGCACTTATTTCTTGCACACACCACTAGTTATAGACAATACAACACCAAAACTTACTATACATATCCTATACACCCTTCTTTTTTGTGCAACGCCAATGTTTAGCGCGCACACCTTCACAATATTATTTTTTTCATATCATTGACTCTACATAGTATAGTACCCAAATTTTAATGTGCACTCCTGTGTACCTTAAATTTTTTGTGCATCACTACTACTTAGCCCGCACAACATTCTTGACACTTAACTAATTTTTCCATAATTTGTTTGCTACAAAAATTGGGGATTTTGCTCGATTCTTACCCAATTTTCCACCATGGACATTTTGTAATAATGCAATTTCTCAATTCCATTCTAGTATACCCAATTAAATATTTTAAACAACAATTTCTTGTGTGTGCCACTGATTAACATTTCTGATGCAAATGTTTCCAAATTCCTTCATGAATTGTGAATCTTAATCCAACAATTATGCTCCGTCTGTTGTAGTTTCTTTGTAATTTCAAATTCAAATGGTTTCTATATTAATTTCCTTAAACATGGATTAAAATAATAAGGAATGTCTCTTCACTTAGCCAAGTTTCCCCAAATTATTCATGAATTTAGAAATAGAAACTAGAGATTTTACCCAATTCCCTTCGATTGCTTCCAATTTCCGTCATGGAGGCACTATAAATGAAAATTTGGCCACTCCTGAATTCAATTTTCTATGAAAATACACTTCGGCATGATTTCAACTCTGCCCATCTAGGTGCAGTGTTGAAAATCAGGCTCTGATACCAATTTGTAACACCCCCAACCACCCGTTGGGCAATGTTACTTGAAACATTCTTTCTCTGATACCAATTTACCAACAATTCCATCGAAATTGTTCTGACACAACTCTGTCACTAATTAAAACATATAAATATTTTGTAATGCATGATTACGTACATATTCATAACATAAATATACATGTAGAATAACAAAATTAAATACACAACATAAACAACATAACCCATGAGAACAATTGCATAATTATTAGTGCAAATATAATTTAGCACGCAATTGGAACTTATCTTAAAATAAAAGACACCAACTTTGGAAATAAGCTCCATGTTCCTTCCATCCTTAGATTTCACTGCTCATAAATCTCAATAGTGGGTCACCCCCAATCTAAGGCTAAACTCCACTTGGGTAAGGGTTCCCAACCAGGATAAAGTCTCTCACTCAACAGGAACTCAATCACGAGTAACTCAATCATAGGTGACTCAGTTACAGGAAAGTATGTCACAAACACCAATTCACACTGACAACCTACAATCTCTCATTCCCCACATGCTTATCCCACCCTAGGAAGTGTTCCCCTTATCTTATCACAGTCCTTCGACCGACCCACTTCCCTTCCAGGGCTTCAACAACAGGTCAGACAGGAAGTATCATAACCATTTCACTATAGTTTGGCACCTCGGGAAATAATTCCCTACAATTCTCTCACCTGGAGAGAATAAAATCTCCCACGAGCCTGAAAAATCGCCTCTTCAATCCAAAGTCCCACAGGCCTGACAACTCACCTCCTCAGTTTAGCTCTCCATTCCAAGCCATATACAGGTATCTATGACAATAATCAATGTACGGGTCACAATAACAATTGGGTTCACTCACTGAATAGTTCTATGAAAAAACAGTTGGATTGATGGCATAATAGTCGGCTACTAATCCACGCTCGTGATGGTCGAATGATTCCCTCAGATGATAGAATACCAGAGTGGACTAAATCTAACTATTTGACTGCATTTTCCCAACTCGACACCTATCAGTTTGAGAAATTCCTTCAGTCCAAAGCATGTTCCCCAACATGACACTTGTCATGTTGAGAACTTCCTTCAGCCACTTGTCCCCTCCTTAGGACTTAGCATAAAATAATATATCCTAACTTTACACTTTTTAAGAATATTAATATAATATTCCTCACTTTATGCTTTTAAAGAAATATTATTATAATATTCCTTTTTCGGTTTAAGTCCCTTTAACCCATCCCCCTTTGTTATAGGATTAATCAGTAAATGCAGACATAAACAGATCTCCCTAGATCCCACTAGAAACTAGAACAAAACATAATAGAATATGATGCTTTCCCTAAGCTATAATTATTGAGTTTACTAATTAACAAGAGATAGACAACATACCTTTTAAATGTCGTTTCCTCTTGCCATTTCCATCCTAGCTCTGTTCCAATGGTCCAATGATATCAAACCTGCAAGGGAACACAAGCCAACCAAAGTGAAAGCAATATAATATACTCAACAAGAACCTATGCATGTGATCAAGGAATCATGTAATAAAACAAGATTAGTTTTATGGGAAAGAAACATATCACTATATCATATTAAAAGGAAAGTAGAGATTACAACCAAATCCTTGATGTCGCAAGGTCCCCTTTCAATGGCCCTTTTCTCTAACACACACACCTTTACTCCAACCTTGAATGAAGAAGATCCACAATGACTTGATGAATTGAAATGAAGCTCTCAAGAATGATCTAATGTAGAACTCTCCATACAATTCTTAGCCTACTCAACCTTATCCTTTTCCATGACAGATCCCTCTTTATATAGTGTGAAAGAGATATGGATGAGGAGATTAGGATGATCCCACCAAATTAGAAAAGAGAGTAAGATCCAAACTGTTTGGAGGCCACCTCATCTTCTAGAAGATCCCCTTCTAGAACATTCATGAAGTTTGACTTTTCCTTAGCTTTTAACATCATTGCACCCTAGACATAGGGCATCCTACAGAGACGTCGCAATATAGCTCTAAAGTAGGATGCGACGATCAGGGACCACCGCACCCCATGCATATTGCAGGGTGCGATGACCTTCCTTAATAGGGTTTTTGAGAAGGGAAAGTCGATCACTTTTCTCATGGAGAAAGGCTCTTTTTATCTTTTCACGGAAGATGAACACATGTTGTCAGTGGATCACTAGGGTGACCAAATAATGTGTAACACCCTTAACCTCAGCTAGTGGAGTTTAAGCCCCCCAAACTATTTTTTGTGGTCAGTCTTCTACAAGGATTTATTTTCATTATATTTTATGTTATTATATTTACAAACTCAATACAAAAGTATCGATCTTTTGCATCCAGGTTCACTAGCCTCAAAATATATAGATCGTGCACTAAAACTAGTACACACTAAACTTCTTGGATGAGCATACTCTTTCTTCAGTGCACCACCCTCACACCCTTACATAGGTGCACGTTAAATCAAGACATATATATATATATATATATAAGGCTTCTCTTTCCTTCAAAACCTACGTACTAAAACAGAGCGTGTTGAATCTAGGGTTTCACGCCTTTTCCTTTAGTGCACCATCCTTTCACACTTACACTTGTGTGCATTGCATACGTTAAGTTGTTTCACTTTCAGTGCGCCATTCCTATGTCCTTACATAGGTGTGCGCAAAAACATTAAACTGCACATGGTATCATTTTACAACTACCTGCACTCCTTTGGTGTGATATTTGCGCATACTAGCCTAATGTGCACAAGAACCAAACTAAAGTTCTATACTCTTAGATCACCATCTTATAAAGAAATTACATTTACATGGATATTTACGCTTTGGGTTTCATCCTATGGGTATTACAACATAACCCCTTTCTTACCCCTTTAGCGACAAGGTACTAGATCATGTAGCGGGAAATGAAGCATATTCCTTCACATATGGTGTTTCCGGATACCATTAGGTTCGAATTGCCAAAGAAGAAAAGAAAAATACTACCTTAACTACTGAGTGGGGATGATTTTCCTATAATCTTATGCCTTTTGGTATTAAGAATTCCCCAATAGTGTTCACTCAGGTCGTGATAGCAACAATCCATGATTTCATTCATAAATTTCTTGTGGTATACTTGGATGATTGGACTGTGTAAAACTTACTCAAGGAGCACATTGGGATATTACGATTGATGTTGGACCATTGCAGTCAACTAGAAATTTCCCTTAATTTGAGAAAATGTATTTTTTGTGTGCCTTTTGGGAATCTTCTAGGACATATAGTTTGTATGGAATGAGTGCTAGTTGATCCTACAAAAGTTGTAGTAATTCTCAATATGCCTCCTCCTATCACTATCAAACAATTGCAGACTAATTTGAGCCATATTCGGTACTATCGTAGGTTTATTAGGAATTACGAAAGTATAACCACACCTTTGGAACAACTACTAAATAAATCTGAAGAACTTCGTTGGACTCAATACTGTGATAAATTATTTGACCTGCTTAAAGAGAAGATGAGCACTGCACCTATTTTAACTTATATAACTATAAAATTGAGTTCCATGTCCACATTGATGCCTCTACGATTGCATTGGGTGCTATCCTTGCATAACTAGGGGACACAAATCTCGATCATCCTGTCTACTTTGCAAGCATAAATATTTCCCAAGCTCAGCACAAGTATACTACAACTGAAAGGGAATGTTTGGCAATGTTTTATGCATTACAAAAGTTTAGACATTATTTGTCATGAAGTCATTTTAAGTTTTTTATTGATCACTCTACTTTGAAGTATATTGATAAAAAACCTATGTTAGAAGGATGAATTTGTAGATGGTTGTTGTTATTCCAAGAGTTCTCTTTTGAGGTCATTATCAAGCCTAGTAAACAAAATGTGTGGATATATCATTTTTCAAGACTAGAGTTAGGAGAAAGTGGTGGAGCTATAGATGATCAACTCCCAGATGCAGATCATTTTCACATTGAGGCTATTCCTAATTATCTGTCAGACACTACCCTATTCCTGACTACTGGTACTATGTCAGAAGGATATTTCGTGACCTAGAAGAGGCACCTTGTGGTTCATGCAATGAATTATCAATGGATTGCGAGAAAACTACACAAATTGGGATTAGATAATATCTTGTGTTGTTGTGTGCTAGACCATGAAAGACCTGATATTCTATGGGAATGTCACAGTGGAGTTGCAAGAGGGCATGTTGGTGACAAGGCTACTGCCAGAAATATCTTACAAGAAGGACTATAGTATCCTACAATGTTTAAATATGATAATGAATATGTTTGGGCCTGCAATGTATATTAGAGAGTGGGAAAACCATATCACCGTGATGAGTTACCTCTACACCCTTTAAGAGCATTGCAAGCCTTTGAAAAATAGGTTGTCGATTTCATTGGTCTGATCAATCCTCCTGCTAAGAATTTAAAGGAAAGATACATAATTATCGCAACTGATTACCTAAATCGATGGGATGCAGCATAGGCTATTTGGGATAGGTCTATATCCACCAAAACAAGGTTTATTTTTGAAAATGTTATTACCAAGTTTGGTTTCCCTCGAATCTTGAACAATGATCAAGGAGTCAACATTATCAGTGAGACTATCACAACCCTTACAAGAGAATTTTGTATTCAGCATCATAAGAGCAGTCCCTACCATCTGCAGGCTAATGAAATAGTGGAAAAATTTAATAAAATATTCGAGATGGGATGACTAATTTTTTTTTCGCAAACCAGGATGACTGGGATGAGCAAGTTCTAGCTATGTTATGGGAATATAGGAATACCATGAGAAAATTAAATAGGTATACTCCTTTTCAGTTGGTATATGGCAGGGAAGAATTTCTTCTAGCTGAGTTTCTCACTCCAAGTGTATTCATTGCACAAGATACTAAGATGATAGATGATGAATCCCTTACTGAGAAGGTTCAGGAACTATTGGAACTTGATGAAGCTATATTCTTAGCATATTTTGAACAGAATATGGAGAAATCCCGACAAACATCCTGTCATGATTGATATACAAAGCGTAAATCATTTTCACAAGGTGACCTCATGGTCTTATATGACAAAAACTATCAAAAACATCCGATAAAACTACAAATGCATTGGATTGGTCCTTTCATAGTTGATAAAATCCATGACTCTGTGTTGGAAAGTTAGTTTTCATTGATGTCAAATTTAGAATTAGTCTAGAATCCTATAGACGTAATGGGTGAATTTAAAGAAGTCTCCAAAGTGATTCCCTTATGGGAAGTTATGGCATAGATTTAAGCATGGCCCTCACAGGAAGATGCTTTGAAGAAGTCTACAAGAAACCTAGAGGTATGGTCATGAGGCCCAAAGTTGATTAAGGAAAATGAGATTGAAAAATACTTCAAGCGTATACAAAAACCTGATAGATGGATATTCCTCATCATTCAGTTTCCAATGGTAGGTGGTACGCCATGTGGTTCCTAATGGTTGAGGAGTTATTCCCTCATGAAGTTGAAATCCCCGAAGAATGGTCAAGAATCCCCTAAACGACTGCAACAAGAAGTTACAAGTAATTAATTAAAGGGTAAAATGGTTATAAAAAGAAAGTACAGGTCGACCCTAAACTTAAGGAAAGAAGTCACATGGACAAGTATAAATACACTTCAAGAAGCCTCTCATTTGAACACAAAGAATTTCAATGATTATCTATCTTTCAAGTGATATTTTGGTAAATATTTTTCGTAGCATATCTGAGGAAGTAAATTATGAGGTAGAAAAGGGAAGCAAAGGGAAACATCTGATGCTATTAGAATTCTAAGGTTATTTGCAGGTCGCAGTGGACCAAGGTGTGGACATCCACGGGTTGATAGTGTGTAAGTCGCGGATATGTGAAAAGAAATTGAAGAAAATTATATCTTTTGTTTTTTGAATATGTTATATACCAGGTTGTTCTATTGGTTTAAGATGATCTACACCAGGTCCTCTTCATGAGTAAAGGTATGTATTTTGTGTTAGTTTTGAGGATTGTATCATGGATGGTATGACACATGCTTAAGGCATGTCTTGGAGTCATTTTTGGTACAAGGTTGCATATGGTTGAGGTTCATGTCTTGGTGATATGGACACATGCTTGAGACATATCCTTGGTACATTGTATATGGTTGTTATGGTTCATTGTTAGAGGCACATATTTGTGATGATTGGCACATGTGTGAGGAATATACTTGGTACATGATCTTGGTTGTTATGGCGCATACTTGAGGCATATTTTTGAGACATTGACACATATTTTATACTTGGCATATCGTTTACTGTATGGTATATGATTGAGTCATATCCTGGATGCATTGATGATATCTTATGGTACATGGTGTTATGGAATGATTGATACATGTAATGAGTGATATGGTCTATGGTTGAGGTACATCTCATGGTACAAGTTTTGGTACATTGTTGATGCATGACACGGTACATGATTGATGCATGAAATAGTACAAGGTTGGTAGAAGGTTGATGCTTTGATACATGGTTTATGGTATATCTTGGTACATTCTTGATATGGTATAGGTTTGGGTACATGGAATGGTATAGTTTTTGGTACATGGTTGATGCATGATATGGTACAAGTTTTGGTACATGGTTGACATGCTTGGTGATAGTTTTGGTATCCATGTGAGTGGTTCTGGTTATAGTTAGTTGACGATGGTATATCTATGAGAGTGATAGTGATAGGTTGATGTGACAGTGATAGTGATAGGTTGATGTGATAGTGATAGTGACAGGTTAATGTGACAATGACAGTGACAGGTTGATGTGATAGTGACAGGTTGATTGATGTATTAGTGACAATGGTCATGACTGTATCAGTGGTAGTGATATGTGTTGGTTGTGGAGCCTAATTATCTTCCTAATTCATAGGTCTTTGTTTTCAACCGTGTTTAGACCCCATGAAGACTTTACACCCCAGAGGAATTTACACTCCTCCACGCAGGGGAGTGCAGGGGGGGCTTTCCCCTCCTACGGAGTCCAAGGAGGCCATCCCTTCATCTAGGGGGTCTAGGGGAAAGTGAGCCCTCGAAGGAAATTTTTCCTTCTAAATGTATATTGTAATTTCATAGTAAATTTGGACCATTCATTATAAGGTCACAGATATGACGGTAGAATTTGTGCTAGGGTTTTTTTCCCTAGAAGGAAACCCTCTTTTATGAGGGAAATTTATTGTCGCTATGTATCATTGCGAATATTGTATTCTGAGTGAGGAGAATGTGAGAGAAAGAAGAGGAAGTTACAACATGTGTGTTGTAGGTTGTATCCCTTCATTTGCTAGAAAATAATAAAGGAAGGACCTGACAATTTCTCCGATGGATGTAGCCCACACTGGGTGAATCACGTATATCTATGTCTCTATTGTATTGAGTATCTTCTATGTTTTATTTCCACATTTGTTTTATTTTATTGATCTATGATCCTATTTTACTAACAACTGGTATCAAAGTGAAATTTAACTCGCAGGAAAAGAGGATTCCTGGTTCGAGTGGGAGAAATGGAGGAAGATGGAAAGTTTAGGGTCAAGAAATTTAATGGACAAAACTACTAGTTATGGAAGATGAATATGGAAGATTATTTATATTATAAGGATCTATTCCTACCATTGGGTGGAATAGAAAAGAAGACGACGACCATGAAGGATGAAGAATGGGAGGTTCTTAACAGAAAGGCACTAGGAACGATATGGTTGATTCTGGCAGCGTCAGTGGCTTTCAATATTTTGAAAGAAAAGACAACGAAGGAGATGGTGGATGCATTGGCTAAAATGTATGAAAAACCCTCGACATCCAATAAGGTATTTTTAATGAAAATATTATTTAATATGAAGATGTCAGAAGGTGGGTATTTAATATTATTATTTATTATTTAATATGAAGATTTTATATATTATTAAATGAATTTAATATGGTAACTAATAAGCTAAGTTCTGTAAAAATGGACTTTGATGATGAGGTTAGGGATCTTCTAATATTGTGCTCATTGCTAGAAAGTTGGAACAACTTGGTCATGGTTGTAAGTAACTCTGTCTCTGGTTCAAACACTTTAAAATTTTATGATGTTGTTGGTGTTATCCTTAGTGAGGAATCTTGGCGCAAGGTTGATCAGACCAGGGTCCTTCTCAAGTTACCAACAAAAGGTACCATGTAGTCTAGAGTGTCAGCATTTTCATATCCTTCGAAGAGAAGAAATCTCACCAGAAGTGCTACTGAGATAGATAGATAGGGAAGGGTAGGGAAAAGACTTAAGAGGATCCATAGAGCCTTCATGACTCATTCCTGATCTTTTGCAAGAGACATGAACAGATCTGGACCATACATGTGCAAGAATTGAACCTACTTACATTGTGAGCAATAATTTAAATGTATAACCATCAAATAGAACTCATAAGCCATAAGGAAACACTATAATTCATAAGTAAACACACATAGACACATCACATTTGAAAATTTAGGTCCTTATTCATATTATCTTCAGAATATTTCTCTTATTACAGACTCAGAATTACACAGTAGTGTGTTGTACAGACTCTTGACTCTAGAATCTTGTCATAGAGCTCCAATTCTCAAACTAATAGATCAAATTCATTACAAACTCATTACAAACTCAAGACTTGACTTCACTCAACTTACAACAATCATCAACAACTAGTCCGACTAGGTAACAACAACAATAATGACTAATCAACCCTTTTTACAATTATGTTCATCATTATATATAAGTTGGGTTGTGTCTTGCTTCTCGGCTTTCACGCTTTCTTGTTCTATTGTAGTTGTTTGTTTCTTGGATAGCATTGCACTATCTTTTGCAAAAAAAATATTTTGCTCTTTCTTGCTCTATTCTCCAACTTCTTCTGGAGCTTGAGCATGATTCCTTATCCAAAAAATTAAGGGCCCAATAGGCTCCGACCACAATCCTTGACTCACCCTCAAGTCAAGTGTTTGGTTCTTTCACATCATCAGGAGCATCTATCGTTTTCCCTTGTCCTCCTTTTCTTCTTCATTGGGATCTTATGTTTATGATTTCTCTTCTTTTACCTCTTCAAATGAAAGGACCAACTCTAAGGCTTTTTGTTTCACTCCTTGAAAGTTTCCAACTTTGTCCTCCCACTTCCTAGCAAGGAGTGATGCCTCGGCAACAAACTGTTGGGTCACCTCTTTGATATACTCCTTTGGCTTGGACACAACCAACAAGTTCCACTCAGAATCTGTTGTTGCATCAAATTGATGCATTTGCATGTAAGATGTCTGAATTACAGGTCAAAAGTCACACAACTCTTTCTTTGCTACAGACTGTGCCTCAAAGAGTGTGTTCAGTTCATTGTCGGCCTATTGGATTTGGTCAAACTTCTGTTGTTGCTCCATAGGGTCCATTTTGGCCGCAAATTCTTCATTCAATAGATAGATCTTTGTGCGCACCTCCTCCAAGATTTGGTTTCGTCGAGTAATGATGCCCATCCAATCGCTGACTTCCTTGAATATTTGTGTGCATTTTTTTGTGTGCTTATGCAGTGTTGCTCAGGCATTGTTACCTTGTAGTACTATCTTCTGCATATTCTCTTATAGCTAATGAGGTTGTTTCCCTGCTTCTTGCTATGCCTGTTGTAACATTTCTTTCAGCTTCACAGCTTGAGTGGCGAGTTGTGTCCATTCTCCTTGTAGCAACTCAATCTGGTGTTCCGGCTCGCCTGCATCATTAACTTCAGATAGTTCAGGTGAAACCTTCCAAATCTTCGGCTGGGCTTTGGAAAGTCTTTCCTGCACTCTTTCCAGTTTGTGTTGAACTTGGATTTTGTCATGCACTTCCTGCATCCTGCATGTTTGCACGAAAAAATCTTCCTTCCTTGCAACCTTGGCGGATCTCTTGGCCTCATGGAGCCTTTTCTTTAACTCATCAGTTGATGCTCTAATCAGTCCAAATAAGTGCATCACTGGAAACTGTACCAGATCAACAGATGAAGGAGTTTCATCTGTGGGTGCTCGTGTCTGTAGTGAAAGTCCACTGTTCATTGAATGGTCTGAGCGGGTCTCTACCTCCTTGTCTGTTGGTGGTCCTATCGCAATATTTGACCTTAGCGGTGTGGGAAAAAGAGTCATAACCTTTGTTCTGGTTATGAAAATATGCATCAGTTCCACGCATTGCTGAGGGTCCTGGAGAACCCTCTCCATTTGTTCACGAGTGGATGTCGTGCTATGCTTGGGTGTTGATTCTGGTTCTTTCTGAGGCTCTGGTAGCTCTTGCTCTTTTGTTACTTCTACTTCCTGCATCGTGGTTTATTGTACCTCCTCATCCTTGGTCGATGGGGGGATTTGTTGTTTTCTTTGGGTGTGCAGATCCACTTCAGTTTGGGCATGTTTCCCTTGCGCAAAAGGCTCAGGTTGTTGCTCCTTGATGTCTAGATTCAGACCATTCAGCTTCATGCTTTGCTCTGGTGCTTTGGGGTCTGGACCAGAAACTTTTGATCTTGGCTTGAGTGACACTTGGGATATTTCTGAGAGTCCTCATTCCACTATCTCTTCCTGATCAAGCTACATCAGCTCTGGGGTTGTGGTCTAGGGTGGGATGGTGGTGACGGGGTTTGGTGATTGGGGTGGTGGTGATGGAGGGTGCTTAGTGATGAATGTGGATGGGAATGTTTAGGCTCTAGGTAATCATGAATGTGGATGAAAGTGATGGATTTGGCCACTGAGAGGGTGTGGAGAGGGGTTTATGCAAGGGGTTGTGGGTTCATAGGTTTGTTCGGCGAGACCCCAGTTCTGGGACTCTTCACCAATGGTTCGGTACCGAACATAATGCCCAATATCTAGTTAACATCCACACTTGACAATACAACATCAACTAAAAGCTGATGGAGGGTTGGTCTTTTCTTCCACTCCAACTGTTGCATATCTTGTTCCTCCTCATAGTCTAATTGTGTTGGAGCGTCTAGCTTCTGTGGCTCTGGACCTGAGCTTGGTCTGACTCCTGATTCTTTGTCGGTCTTCTTCAGTAGCTCCATAGGTAGGATATAATTAATTCTTGACTTGCGTGGATGACTCCTGGATATGACATGAATTCCCTATCAAAGGCCTCCTCATCCAGATAGAATGGAAGCATCCTTGTGTGGAAATATTCCCTGCTAGCATGTCTTGGCCAAAACAATATATGGTGTCAGTTCATGCTGAAGGTAATATTTATCGTATTGAAGTTGAGGAGCTCCAGTGGTATACGTAGCCTTTGTGTTGCATCTATTAGACCATTGTACTATTTATCAAATGCTACAACGTTGAAGGTTGTATTCTCTGAATCTGGCCTGGACTACCATGGCTCGAACATATTCACCATGCGCCCCTTATCTGGTATCCCCGACTATCTTCCCATAGGTGGCTTCCATTTAAACATAGTGAATGCCATGAGTAGATATCCATAAGTGAAGGTTCCTCCCTTCTCCTGTGCTTCCTAGCATGCTACTAGAAATTCCTCTACCAGGTAACTACACCAATTGAATACAACTCCATTGGCGCAAAATTCAGCTACTGATAATGCATCTAGAGTGCATTTTCCTTTGTATTATGATCTCATAACCTTGCTAGATATGATGTAACAACCAGTCCAAACTGTCTCGGGTAGGATGGGTTCAATTATTGTTGTGCGTCCCCCCCCTCTTTGTGTTTAATTTCTCATATAGGTTGAGCTCGCCTTTCTTTTTCCCGTGCTTACTAGGACCCTGGAATCCTTTCAAAACATCCTCTTCTTGGGAGGATAGTCTTGTAAGTTTTTGGATGTCTTCAACATGGATTGGATACCACTTATACAACCATAGACTTCTGTCATGCACCCTTCTTATTAGAAATTTCGTACACTGTGCAACCTCACCAGTGGTACCGAAGACTGGTAGGTCTCTCAGGTTCATGATAGTTGAATTGAATAAATTGATGAAGTCGGATTTTGGCACAAATTGCATACCTCTGATTCCATTTGGAGCCATTTCCCAAAAAACATCTGTGTACATCTGAGGGAACAAGATTGAATCTGTGAGGTCAAGATCGAGGAGATTGAAATGCTCCACCTTCCCTTTGAGATCACCTACAATCTCGACTCGTGGGTCATAGGGCTCGTCTGGAACCGCTTCTTTAGACATAACACTTTGTCTTTATTTTTCTCTCAACATTCACACTTCCGTGACAACTAAGGACTAGGGTTACGACTGCAGATTTCACAATGATACAAGTTGGTTTTCTCTAATGAATTCATAAATGGATATGTTTTTTTGGAAATGATACATTCTCGGGCGAGTTCTTAGAGCCTTATACTTGGCTTAATGGGCAAGTTTAGCTGTAATTGTTGTTCATCATGACCGTATGGATGCAACTGGATCTGAGTTGTCTGATGGGATGGTTTAACAGGGTAAATACCATTAGGTGATTATGGAATTTACTTATTTGCGTGAGTGGAATAAGGACATGGCTGAATTAAGACCTTTCTATTTGATGGGTGGGTATCCCGGTGTGAACTCTGAGGGTATCTTTGAATAACGCATATTTATGGATTAACTGACCTCAGACGTGGTACCAAAATGGAAATAAAGGTTGTGAATAGACTAGGTTCGTGTGGCACATGGATTCAAATAATATTCATATTCATCCTCCCTCCTATCACAAAGGTTGTCTCGGTCATATTAATGATTGTGATTAATGGATTATGTTATGCTTCATATCCTACACTGTTGAGTCATTAGTTCTATATCAAACAACACTTAAACATAAAATTGACTATGTGTCATGGTGCAACACTGTGCACATGGACTTTATTAACTGAATTTACAAAATTTCATAAAACTCAAATCTAACTATTGTACAAGCTCCTTCAGACTAGAGTGATAGTCCCTCTTTCTCAGTTTTGACATAGGTAGGGCTTCAGGCGAGTGCCATTCACCCATCCTAGCCACATCACACCATCTTGTTGTGCAACTCTAACTGCTCCTGAGGGTCGAATATTCGCAGTTATGAATGGTCCCGACCAATGCATGTGAAACCTGCTAGGATGCTTCCAGTACTGACTATCATAGAGTAGTACCTTGTCTCCTTGCGTGAATACCTTGGTCTTAATGTGCCTATCATGCCAAGATTTTTGTCTTGCATTTTCAACCGACTAATGGACATCTACTAGAAATCTAGTCTCCTTGAGTTCTTGTAACTCCATAAGCCTATGCGCAATGGATTCCTCTTCTGTCATACGTGTGGCTTGTGCAATATATAGATTTGGAGGGGTAAATTATGGAGGCACCACTGCTTCTCTCCTGTAAACTAACTAGAATGGTGTGTACCTATGGATTTTCTTTGTGGTTTTCATGTATACCCATAGTACAGCTAGAACTCTATCGTCCCAATCCTCACGGTTTGCGCAACAGACCTTTTTTAACCCCCTTTCTAGAATTTTGTTGAAGGCTTCGACTGTTCCATTGGCCTGTGGGTGGTATGGACTGCTCTTGTGATGTTGAATCAAATTTTTTTTTGTAAGTGATACTATAGTGATTCTAATGAAATGAGCTCCCTGATCGTTGGTTAAGCTCATGGGACATCCAAACCAAGTAATGATATTCTATAAAATGAACCTGGTAGAAGTATCGATTGAACAGTCCTGAACGACTATTGCTTCTACCAAACAGGTAGGGTAGTTTGTTGCGGTGATTTTGTACCTAGCCTTTGAATGTTTGACTGTGGGTTTTATTGGTCCGATGAAGTCAACTTCCCATTTCTCGAATTCTTGTAGAGCTCTAACTGGTTGTAGTGGTAATTTGTCCCAGCGTAATGGCTTGCCCACTCGTTGACAAACATCACACATTCTAGCGTATACTTTTTCATCCTTGAAGAGTGTTTCCCACCAAAGTCCTACCTAGAGAACTTTATGTGCCATGGTGTTTCCTCCCACGTGGCCTCCTACAACTCCACTATGGCATTCCCAAAGTATCTCTTGCCTTTCATGATCCAGGACACATCGTCTAAGGATGTTGTCTAGTCCTAGTTTATACAACTTTTCAGTGATCAGATGGTAATCTACTACTCTAACAACCATGTGGCATTTATGGGTTGTAGAATATGTTTCTGGACAGACCCCTATACTTAGGAAGACTACTATGTCCTCCAGGTACTCAGGTATGGCTTCAATCCTGAACAAGTCTGCATCTAGGAGCTGATCATCTACTGCTCCACCACTTTCTCCTGACTTTAACCTGGAAAGGTGATCAAGTCATACATTGCATCTTCCCAGCTTGATGATAACTTCAAAGGAAAATTCCTAAAATAACAACAACCATCTACAAATTCTTCCTTCTAATACTAGTTTGTTAATTAGATACTTTAATGCAGAGTGATCAGTAAAGAACTTGAAATGAGAACCTAACAAATAATGTCTTAATTTATATAAACCATAAATCATTGCTAAGACCTCCCTTTATGTTGTTGTGTAGTTGCGTTCTTCTTGTGACAACTTTCGACTCAAAAAATAGATAGGATGATCCATAGCTCCATCTCCAGGTTGCATTAAGATAGCTCCCAAGGAAATTCCTGAAGCATCTACGTGGACGTGAAATTCCTTCTCCTAGTTTGGGAATATCAGAATCGGTGTTGTGTTGATCTTCTCCTTAAGTATCTCGAATGATTTATCACATTCTGGAGTCCATTGGAACATTTCATCCTTTTTCAGTAGGTTTTCCAAAGGTGCAATAATGTTGGCATATATTCGAATGAACCTGTGATAGTAACCTATGTGTCCCAATGTGGAGCACAACTATTTAACACTCATAGGTGGTGGCATATTCACAATGACCGCAACTTTGGTTGGATCTACTAATACTCCTTCTCGACAGACTACGTGGCCCAACAAATTCTCATGTGGTACACAGAAGATACATTTTCTGAGGTTCAACGAGATCTGCAATTCTATGCATCTGTCAAACATTAGCCTTAGCAATGCTATGTGTTCCTTGAGTAGGCTATATATTTTCCAATCATCCATATAGACTTCTATAAATTTTTGAATGAACTCTCTAAAACCTGCTATCACATTCCTTGAGAAAACTGCAGGGGCGTTCTTCAAGCCAAATGGCATTACATTTTATGTGAAGGATCTCCATTCTATTATGAAAGTGGCCTTCCTTTTGTCCTCTTCAGCGATCCTGACTTGATGGTATCCTGAAAATCCATATATGAATGAGTATGCTTCCTTTCCCGCAACCTGTTCTAGTACCTCATCTGTAAAGGGTGTTGGGAAAGGGTCATGCACACAGGCAGAGTTGAGGCTACTGTAGTCTACATAGACTCTAATATCCTCTGTGTATTTTTTTCTTTTAATAACTATCGGGCTAACCCACTATGCTTCTTCTACTGCAAAAATTAGACCTTCTTCTAACATCTTGTCTATCGCCTTCTTAACCTTCTCTTTTACTCTAGGGTTAAGATGGTATGGTCTATGTTTGATAGGATTGGATCCTGGTTTTAATTCAATCTTCATTTCTCCCATGACTTCTTTGATTCCCTTTAACTCTAAAAAATTATTTGGCAACAAATCCTCATATTCCCATAGTAAACTCTGTATTTACTGATTGGTTTTCTCATCCTAGTAGTCTCCCACCACAACTATCTTGGGTTTCTCTGCGATCCCTATGTTGATTTTGCACAATTTTAATGGGTGGTTGTAGGAACTGTCGGTCTAGCTAGGTATGGTTTTTTGAATTTATTTTCTCCCCTTTGTCTCTTTGATGGCTAGGTTTCTCATTTATTCTAAGTCATCTAGGATTTGTGAATCTTTTCTAATCTGATAACATTCTATAGGTTTCTCAGTTGAGGGAAAGTGGATATTAGTCTGAAGTTCTTGGTTATGTTTAGGATATACCACTAAGTTTGATTTCTTATTACCATTATCTGTAAAAAGAAATTCTTTAATATTTTGTAGGACTACTTCAAGCTCAGGGTACTTCCCTGTAAATGAGAAGTCCTTGCAAAATTGAGCTACTAGTGTTTTCCAGTTGCTAGTCTGTCTTCTGGTTTCCTCATGTAAGAACCAAGATTTCAGGATTGGACCTAGTGAGTGGGTATCCCAACAAATTTCCACTCTATCACGAACTGTTCAATATGTATCCTAGGATCTAATTCTCCGTTGAACAATTGCATAACTTGGAGATCTGTTTGCATCTCTAATTCCAGTTGCTCCTTATTCTGGAACCTGTACTTGATAGCTTGCTTCCTCTCGTCCCAAGTTCTGAGTATGTCTTTATGATTTGTCCACCATCTGGTAGGGGTGTTCTGAAAAGATACATCTAGTACCGAGATTCTTTGATCTTCTCTTACATTTTCTTCCATGTTGTGCAAAAAATTGTCTAGATCTAAGGTGTCATCATATACTAGGTGTTCTCTAACTTCAGTCCCAATCCATATGGTCGCTCTAACAGTTGTGCTTCTTCTTGAGAATATTTCATGCGAACCTTGTTGGAAACTTTCAAAAGCCAATTTTGAATGTTCATCTATTGATTGTATGCTTCCAACTTACTGATTCATCAACAATAGGATTTATATAATCATTGCTTGTTCCTGTTGTTACGATGTACAACTGGTCCAAGTATTTTCTCTCCATACTAATGTCTGTTGGTTCTGTAAAAATGGGTCCTACATATGGATCCAAAGGTTAAACTACCTTGATTCCATTAGCCTCAAAGTTCATGGTGTCTTTCTTCAATTCAATTACTGCATAATTGTCATAGGCCCAATCGATGCTAGGTAGTGTAGGGTAAGGGTCCTTATCTCCCATGATCTAAATGACTTCAAAGTTAGCCATTGTCTTTACTCCCATAACATCTATTTCCACATTATCCAGTCTTCCTATAGGGAAGATACAATATTGGTTTTCCATTCTTAACTGAATTGGGGAATATGTCAGCCTAGGTTTTCCTAAGGCTTCCTAGGTCTTCTTAGGTAGAATGTTCACATCGGAACCTAGGTCCAACATGACATCCTTAATCTCAAATTCATTTAACTGAGCTATTATTATGAATTCTTTTATGTTTTGTACTTTTCTTCACTGCACTCTCTGAGTACTCTTCATAGGAATATTATCCCTTATTCTTGCCTCTAGGGGTTCTTCGTTCCCTAAAACTAGGTATAGAGCATTGTGCAACTTTTCTATTAGTTGATCATTCCCAGAATGCCAAAGAATAATTGAAACCAAAGTTCAAATACATTTTGAGGTTGCTCAGGTTGTCTCGACATGACTACAGTGTTTCTGGGTGCAGGGGGTGAAGTAGGGACTTGCACCATCTTAAGACAAACAATAGGTTGTATGGGTTTCTCTTGCATCTCATGGCTAGGAACATTCTGAAATACTTCTATGGAATCCTTAAAGAATAGCTTTTGTTTCAGAGGGTCATACCTGTCTTCTTTAGGTGTTGCTTTCTAGATTTGAGGTAGAGTATCAACATCCACTCCTGTCTTCACTCCTCCTCGAGTAACGATATTAAGGTTAGGAAATTGTCCCTTAGAAACCCTCTTGATTTATGAACTGATAAGTTTAGTTCCTCTTTGTCGTAATCTATCCTCCCATTTTGTAATTAACTCTAGGTAGTCTTCAGTTGCGTGCTCATTGGTTCTGCAGTGAGAGCACCATGGCTACCTTGGAAGAGGACAGACTCTAGCCATGTGACCTTTATAATCACAATTATAGCATATTCTTAGCCCTCTTCCCCCAGTTCCTCCTCCTCTGAAGTCTCCTCCAACTCCACCTCCTCGACCTCTTCCTAGTCCTTGAGTTTTTTCATTCACCCTGAATGTTGTCCAGTCTAATTTTTCTTCTAGTGGATCGAACACTCTACATTGATTGGTATTATGCATGGTAGATGCATATAACTCACGGTGTACTGTTTTTGGGATGGTTGAGTATTTATGCATAATGTGGAATTGTCTTGGCCCATGCCCATGGATTCGATAGATTTCACAATACTCAGTTGTTGGTGTTGCTTGGCCTCCTGGGAATGCATGATACGAGGCAAGGTTATGGGAAGGTAATTTCATCAACACTTGCGCAACTCCTCCCCCGGGTCCTAGTGGGGTTATCATTGGATTTTGAGGGGGTCCCATTCCCCTTATTTGAGGAAATTTGTTCGCCATATGAACCTCCATATAACATCTAGTAAACCAAAGCTATGGTCGTTATGATATGGGTATCGTCAGCTCTTGAATATTTTCTGTAAGTGTCGATATCTGCCCTTGTATTTGCACCATATTCGCATCTACTCGGGGTTTGTTCATTCTCAATCTCCCAGGTTATCCCTCCATGGCTTCAATATTCATCAATTGTTCCAAGGCATCTGTTAACATGGATATCTATTGTTGCATTAGCGGAATCCAAGTCAGAGGCAACAACCCTTGAATATACCACTCCCTTTGATGTTCTTTGTGGATTGGATGTCCCAACCTCCCTATGGCATATTTAAACTTCTGGCTATATTCCCAAGATGATTCACCTTCCTACTGCTAGATCTTGCATAACTCAGATAGAGCTTGTTATTCTGATTGAGGTAATTTGAACTCTACTATGAACCTTTTCTATACCCGGCCAAGTGTGAACGCTTGACCTTGCATTCCTGAAAATCATAGCTCTATAATCCTCATGTACCACTTGAGAGCGCGACCTCTTAAGGTAGTTTGTAACTTGGACAACTTATTCGCATCCAGAGTCCCTCTAGATCTCTAGATTGCTTCACACAAGAATCGTTGCTCAACTTCTTCATGTCCCTTACCCCACAATTCTAGGTATTGGGCAATCGAACCTCCTACATGGCCAACCATTGTTAGTCTTGTTGTTCCTATCAATATGAATTCTAACAGTCCTTCTTTCGATCTACCAAGGGATCCCAATATCCTCCCTATACTCACACTTCTTGATTGCGACTGACTAATTAATTGTACTGGAACATAACTAGCATGAGAAGGTAGTATCAATCTTACTACTTGTATAGAAGACACTTGGGGTATGGGTGATTAGGGGCTGGTGCCACTGGTGTCGAGGCAGTTTTATTTGATCTGGGAGGTCTCATTTTCTTCCACTAGAATGAACCCTTCGACCGGATTCCTGATCTCTCCTGTAATAGGGGCTGAATCTTCTCTTTCCTCTCCAAGATTCATGCCAACTTCTTTCTCTCTTACATATTCACCTTCTCCTTCTTGTCCAACCTCCTAGGGAATTCTTTCTCTCCACACTTCTCTCTTGTTTAATCTTTGACTATCCAGTCATTCCTATCTTTTCATCTTCTACAACTCTTCCATCTGTCTTTCTTCTACTTCTCCTGATCCGCCTTCTCTCCTCAACTTCTTGGACTGTCTTCCTGCTTTCTTGATCTTCTTGTGCCACCACTTCTCAACTATAGAAACTATCTTCAAGTCTCGCTCATCTCTTGAGTCTATTTCTTGCTATTTCCCCCCCATTTGTCAAAGAACCCTTCCCCTATCTCATGCCATGAATATCACCCCACCTCACCCTACCCCAAGCGAGGGTGTTTACGCTGCCATATCAGTTGGGGACATATGCACCATCCCCTCCTCCATCAAGAAAACCTTAATCCACAGGAGGATTTCTCTTAACAACCTTCCCCTTGCATCTTTCTTGAAAATTGCCTTTTCTCATGAGAAATATTGGTGATTCTCAGCTACAAATTCGATGATATATCCCTCTAATGTGGTGCTGACCCAGAAATCAACTACTCATGTGATTGGGAAATCCAGCCTCTGAAGTGCTACTAGATTTTTGGTATCCCACACATAGATCCTCTTGGCTCATCCCTGGAAATATGGAGCTTCTTGGAGCCTCTTTATCCAGTGGAAAAATTATTCCAGGAATTTAACCCAGAAAATCGCATACTGGTCACTCGATCTTTCTGAGTAAAAGATTGCTTCGCAAGTGTTTTCCACCGATTTTCTCCTCAATTCCACTTGTTTCCATATGAACGTGTCACATTTTATTTCTCACCATTGATCAATACCATATCTATGGATCATAAAAATCATTCTCCCTATAGGTTTCCTTTTAACGCGGGCCCCGACAATAGAATCATTTTGTTGGCGTAAGTTTGATCAAACCAGGGTCGTTCTCAGGTTACCAACAAAAGTTACCATGTATTCTAGAGTGCTAGAATTTTCATCTCCTTCGAAGAGAAGAAGTCTCACCCGAAGCGCTGTTGAGATATATAGATAGGGAATGGTAGGGAAAATACTTAAGAGGATCCATAGATCCTTCAGGACTCATTCCTAATCTTGCGTAAGATACATAAACAGATCTAGACCATACATGTGCAAGAATCGAACCTACTTATGTTGCGAGCAAGCATTTAAATGTAGAACCATCAAATAGAACTCATAAGCCATAAGGAAACATTGTAATGCATAAGTAAACACACATAGACACATCACATTTGAAAATTTAATTCCTTCATATTATCTTCATAATCTTTCTCTGATTACATACTCAGAATTACATAGTAGTGTGTTGTACAACCTTTGGACTCTGGACTCCTATTGCAGAGCTCCAATTCTCAAAATGATAGATCAAATTCATTACAGACTCAAGACTTGAATTCACTCAACTTACAACAATAATCAACAACTAGTCTGAATGGGTAACAACAACAACAATGACTAATCAACCCTTTTGACAATTATGTACATCACTATATATAAGCTGGGTTGTGTCTTCCTTCTCAGCTTGCATGCTTTCTTGTTCTGTTGCAACCATTTGTTTCTTGGTTGGTGTTGCACTATATTTCACAACTGATTTCTATTGCACTTTCTTTCTCTATTGTCCATCTTCTTCTGGAGCTTGAGAAACTCATGCTTAGCTAAAACTTGCATGATTCCTTATCCCAAAAATGAAGGGCCCAACAAGGAAATGCAACAGAAAATCAGAGGTGAGACATCAGGTAATTCATTAAACATGGAGGACATGGGAAGACAAAAGGATAGAGGGAAGGGCTCAGGGAACCATGGGAATTCTTGGAAGGGCAAATCCAAATCTAGACCGGGAAATATAGAGTGTTGGAATTGTGGGAAGAAAGGACATTTGAAGAAAGACTACAGAGCTCCAAAGAAACAAAGATATGGGCAACAAGAGAAAAATCAGAAAGAAAATATAACAGGTGATGTGTTACAAGATGATTGTATTATTTTTGTAGATAATATTTTTGAGTATTTGGTAGTAGATTCAGGGTCTTAATTTCAATCCACACCCCATAGGAAACATTTTCTAGATTATGTTCAAGGTGATTTTGTACAGGTTCATTTGGGTGATGATGCACCATGCAAATTTGTTGGAATGGGAAAGGTAAAAATAAAGAAAAGGAATGGAAACCAATGGTTGTTGAAAGAGGTAATACATGTTCCATATCTAAGGAAAAATATAATTTCAACAGGGCATTTGGCAAGTAAAGGTTGTATATCCATATTTACAGATAAGGTGTGGAAGTTCACCAAAGGATCACTGGTGATATCAAAAGAAGAGATGGTAGGTACATTGTATTTATGTACTGGTAATAATGACTCTTCTATCTCTTTAGCTTCTACAGGAGTGGATACAACATTGTGGAATCATAGTCTTAGACACATGAGTGAGAAGGGGATGCAAATACTTTACAAAAGAAATGTGTTGCCAAATCTTAAACACATTGATTTGGATTTATGTGAGCATTGTGTTTATGGAAAACATAAGAGAGTCATATTTCTCAGAGCCAAAAAAGAAAATAAGAGTGAAAGGTTAGAGCTTGTGCATACAGATGTATGGGGACCAGATCAGGTATCATCTCTTGGTGACTCTCATTATTATGTTACTTTTATTGATGATGCAACTAGAAAAACTTGAGTTTATTGCATTCGACAAAAATCTAATGTTTTTGATACTTTGAAGAGATTGAAACCTTTGGTTGAGAATGAGACAGGAAAAAGGTTGAAGTGTCTCAGATCAGACAATGGAGGTGAATATTGCAGCAAGGAGTTTGATGATTACTATTCATACCATGGGATTCGTAGAGAGAAGACAGTTCCAGGAACACCACAAGAAAATGGTGTTTCAGAAAGGATGAATAGGACAATCATGGAGCGTGCAAGGAGTATGATATTTCATGTTGGTTTTCCCTTACAGTGTTGGTAAATATGTAACAGACAGCGAATGGCATGAAGAATGTACAGAGGATTGTTAGCATATTTACAGGCAGTGTATACTTGTCATTGATGGAAAGTACAGTTTTGGTTGTGGTGATGGCTTGAGTACAACAACAATGAGTAGCAGTGTAGCAATAATCGGGAGGAGAAGAGTCAGTGACCGTTGGATCCCATTCAAATTTCCCGAAAGAATGAGGGTTGTCAGATCTGAATGAAGACAAGATGAGTGCATTGAAGAGGGAGACAGATCTCAGCCGTCAGATCCAAGCGCAGGGTCCGACCACCATTGGATTGAAGAGAAACTACCCGATCTTTAAACTGCAAGGAGAAGCGGGTGTAATCACAATATGAAAATTCACGATGAAATCTGAGCCGTCAGATCAAACTTTGATCTGGACCGTTAATTCCAGTCAGTATCGGGGATCGGGACTTTGAAGTGACAAGAACACTTGACATCAAGAACCCTGATTTCGCGATATGCGATATTGTGATTCAATCGCATCCATTGAATCGAGAATGAGATCTGGACCGTTGATTTTCTTCATGGAGTATCGGGGATCAGGATTTTGAAGTGACAAAAACATTTGACAACAATAACCCTGAAATCGCGATATGCAATTTTGCGATTTAATCGCAGTCGCTGAATAGAGATCAGATTTGGACCGTTGATTTAACTTCTTATCAGAGTTTCGGGGATCGCGAACTCAACAGGATAAGAACTCAATATGCCAATAATGTCGATTTCATGATGAGTGAATTCTCGACTTAATCTGAATCGTCAGATATGATTATGATCTAGATCGTTGATCTGACCGCTTTACGGAATTTTGTGAATCAAGATTTGTATGTGAAAAGAACATTAAACATAAGGAATGTTGAAACCTGATTTAAAATGGAAATAATAATAAAGGTCATCCAACGGTGCGGATAATACTTGACTGTGATCAGAGGGTTACTGTTCTTTCTCACAGATTAACTTTTGAGTTTGGAATCTGTTAGCAAAACGGACTCATGATTGCAAGTCAATTAGTGTTTCAGTTGGCGTCTCAGTTGCTTAGACAGTTGTCATATTTTTTCCTAAGGATTTGGGAAGTTGAATCGTCATGTTAGAGCGTATAAAATAAGATGAAAGAGACTGTGTTGATTTGGTTGTTCTGCAGGTGAAAAAGAATGAAACTGTAAGAAAAGAAGAGGAGAGGACACGTAGGAGGAGATTGAGTACAAGAGAAGAATGGCAGAAAGAGCAAAAGGATAGCAGAATGACAGAAAGAGCAAATGCAAAGTAGAATAACAGAATGAAATGAGAGAAAGAGTTGATTCAGAGCATACCTACTGAACAGACAGAGGAAGAGAAGAGCAACAGAGTAGTGTACAAAAGACTAGATTTACAGAACAAAGAAAGATTGGTAAGAACTGATTTATCTGTAAAGTTGAATGTTTATTTAGCCATTAATATTATAGGGAGGTTGGGAGGTGCTCGGGAGGACTGTTGTCCTCAAAGGTTCAAGTGAGATATTGAACACAGGAAGTTGTAGCTTCCATCTAGTTGTAGCTAGAGAAACAAGGGTTGCAAGGTGGTGCTAGAGAGAACAAGTGTTCTCTATTATACAGGTTGGAGCCTGTGTAATTGGAAGTTGGTGCTTCCATCCAGGTGGTGCTGGAACATTCAGGAAGTTGGTGCTTCCATCCAGTTGGTGCTGGAATATTTAGGGAGTTGGTGCTTCCTTCTAGTGGGTGCTAGAGAAACCAGAGAGTTGGTGCTCTCAAACAAGTTGTAGCTTGTAAAACAGAGGTAGCAGCCTCACATTATGTTGGTGCTCAATTGTAAATGATGTACAGAACTGAAAAATACTGCCTATCATTTCGAAGAAGAAGAGGTTTTATCCCTTTATGGGTTTCCTCGTGAACATCTATCTCTGTGTGTACTTTATGTGTGACGGATGATCTTTACTTTTACTGTTAATATGCTGTATATTGTTGATGATCCCTTGAAGGAAGATTAAAAATATTTAAAAGGTATAATATTGTTTAAGCTCATAAACAACTGATTCACCCCCCCCTCTCATTTGTTTTAGTATTTCCAACAATTGGTATCAGAGTGGGTTCCTTTTATTTAAAGGTAGATCTGTAAGCTTAAACATGACAAGTCATGAAGGGACTTCAGCCTCTAAGCCCCCTCTGTTTGATGGAACAAATTTTGCCTTCTGGAAGATTAGAATGAGAACATATTTAATGGCCTTGGGTGCTGATGTTTGGGATGTAGTAGAGACTGGATATACAAAGCCTGTTGTGCTATCCAACAAGGATGATAAGTTAGAGTTTAGTTTTAACGCTAAGGGGATGAATTCTATCTTGAATGGACTTGCTAAAGCTGAGTTTGTAAAGGTGATGCATCTTGATACTGCCAAAGCAATTTGGGATAAACTTATTAACAGTTATGAAGGAAATGAGAAAGTAAAAGGTGCCAAACTTCAAACCTACAGATTGAAATTTGAACAACTAAAGATGAATGAAGATGAAACAATTAGCAAGTATTTTTTAAGAGTTGAAGAACTTGTAAATGCCATGAAGGGCCTAGGTGAGACGTTTTATGACTCACTCTTAGTTCAGAAGATTTTAAGATCCTTGCCTGATAAATTTAATCCAAAAGTCTCTGTAATAGAAGAATTAAATGATCTTAAAACTATGTCCATTGATTAACTTCTAGGAACTCTAACTGCATATGAAATGAGAACTAACAAAGATAAATCCATTACTAGAGAAGCTTCTTTTAAAGCAGACAAGAATACTGATTCAGAATTAGATGATATTGAGGCAAATTTTGTGAGAAGGTTAAAGAAAAGATCAGGAAAATATCAAGGGAAGTTTCCCTTCAAATGCTTTAACTGTGGTAAGATAGGTCATTTTGCATCTAAGTGTCCCCATCAGAAAAAGTTCCAGAACTCTAATGATGAAAAGAAGTACAAACACAAGAAATATAATAAGAAGAAAAGTTTGGTTGCAAATAATGACAATTCCTCAAAAGACACTGATAGTGATTCATCCTGTGAAGATAAGGCAAATGACTTCATGCTTATGGCCAAAGAGGATCATGATAATAAAAGCACAGGAAATTATGATAATGAGGAAGAAGCTGTGGTGGATTTGGAAGGAGAACTAATCAGCGAAATGGAATAAATTTATAGACTCAGATCTAAAAACTGAAAGCTAAAACAATTGTTAACACAGTTTGAAAAAGACAGTAAAAAACTTGATGAAGATTTTTCTCTGCTAAAAGTGGAATTAGAAGAGGCAAAGAAGATAGAAGACATACTGAAACAACAACTGTTAGAGAAGAAACTCAGGTGTGAAGCCCTAGAAGAAGAAATAGTAAAGACTAGAAAAGAAATGGAGAAATTCAAAGGATTGTATCATCAAAATCTGCCAAGTATTAAAGCATCAGAAGAATTAACCTTCATTCTAAATCAGCAGAGAAATTCAAAGCTGAAAGCTGGATTGGGATATGAAGAAGGATCAAGTAGTGATCATCCAAGTAACACATAATCTATCAAGTTTGTCAAATCCTCAAACATTGACAATAGTCACTCTGCAGAAACAAAGAAAGAAAATCATCCATCAAAAAGGAATGAAAGGAAAACCCCCAGAACATAATTTGTAGACCAGAAAGTTTATCGGCATGAAAGAAATCGACCTCCTCAAAGAAGACAGACTTTTTCAAGGTACAAAAATTTCTTCTATGGTTATTGTTTTTTCTTCTCTAATTTTGGTCACAAAGTAATAAACTGTTCTCTAAGATTTAGATATGAACAATCAAGATACTCAATGAATAACTATCTATCACAACAAAGATTGAGACAGCCAAGCAATAAACAACCACAGACTATAAATCAGGTGATGACTGGGAGAAGGATACAGGTGAGACACAACAACAACTATGA
>ML777082.1:2339929-2356046 GCA_009831015.1 Picea engelmannii
CCTTGTAAAAGTATATTGTAATTTCATTGTAAATCTGGACCGTTCATTATAAGGTCGCAGATCTAATGGTAGAGATTATGTTAGGGTTTTTTTCCCTAGAAGGAAACCCTCTTTTATGAGGGAAATGTATTACGACTATGGATGAGGGTGAATATTGTATTCTGAGAGAGGAGATTGTGAGAGAAAGAAGAGGAACTTACAGTGGGTTTTGTTGTAGGTTGTATCCCTTCAATTGCTGGATAATAATAAAGGAAGGACCTGGAAATTTCTCTGGTGGATGTATCCCACACTGGGTGAACCACGTAAATATATGTCTCTCTTTTATTGTGTGTCTTCTGTGTTTTGTTTCTGCATTTGTTTTATTTTATTGCTCTGCGGTCCTATTTTTCTAACAATTATAACTTGTAATTGCAACATACTGTCATTTGCACATAAGAAGGAAATATAACAAATCATTCATTAAGCATAACAATAACTATTGAAGACAATAAAGACATCCATGCATTCATCACATAACACATATGTACCATGGTTCACCCCCTCCTAGGCTACATCCACAAAGATTTGGCTCTCAACTCTTTTATTATAGTCTCTTTGGTTCCTACAATGTCGTACACTTACAATTCTTCCCTGATGGGTAATATCTATATGAGGCAGAATAGATCTCACCAGGATCCTCAGACTACGATCTAACCCTCGAGATCTACCCTCCTTTGTCTTATCTAGCTCAAAACGTTATAAAAAATAGATCATACAACAAAATATTACATATCGAATCAACTCATAGATAACTTGCTAAACATGATAATACTTCAAAATCATGAACCAGAAATAAAAACAACTAGTATGATACCTAAGTATCTATATTTATACATTTTTGGCTCTTCATCCATTACAATATGTTGCAAAAACCCTAACCCTAATGTCGTTAGGTCTTCCCTACATGTGCGCATGTTGTTCTTCCTTCCAGTTGTCACTTTCCTCGTGCATTCTTTCTTTCCCAAAATCACCTTGATTTTCCACTTTGGCCTGCTTCCAACATGCCCCCAACACTAACATGTGGCTCATCCCAAGCCACCTAACCTTTGTGTTCTTCCTCAATCTCCTTGGTGATCTCATGGAACTTTTCCTTGAGCTCGGTTGCATGTGTCTGCACCTGTGCAATATTTTCCTTGATCGTCTGCACTTCATGGACTGCAACTTTGTCAATGATCAATCCTGTGCACTATGTCTAGGTCTATGCTATCTATGTTTTGTCTTCCTCTACATGTCCCAGGACTTCTTCTACCTTCACTTTAAGCAGTTCCATTTGAGCCTGAATCTCATGTTTCTGTGTTTACGCAGTAGTGAGTTCTACTTGTAGTTTCTTCATGTCTTGCACCCCTTTAACGAGCTCTGTGATGGCCATTGTCTTTTTCATATGCTTGAGGTCTTAGATTGCTCTGTTGATCCTTTCTTCTTCCTTGTGCCACTTTTGGACCTGTTGATCCTCCTCTAACTTATTCTAAAGCTATGTTTCTTTATCGAACAAGTCAACTGCTATGCTAACCTGTTGTTCTATATCCTACAGCTGTTATGTTGCTTCCTACTTGCTTTTCTCCTTCACTGCTAGTGGAGTGGTGGGTGTGAGATGTTCTCTAAGATTCTCAATATCCTTCTGATATTGATCGATTTCCTACACAATCTGATCAATCTTTTTTTTGTTGTGATTTCATCCCTCTACACGACCTATGGAATCTTCTCGTAAGTTCCTGCCACTTTCTGCTCCAATTCTTTCATGCGCTCCCTTTCCTCCTAGGTCTCCAACTTACTCTTCTCATAGTCTATTTCCAGTGCGTCTCGCTTCTCTATTTCCTACTGCAATTCGACTAAGTCTTTGCATGCACGAGACTATACCTCGTGGTTTACGCTAACCTGCAACTTGTGTAGATCCCTGGATGGAATCCATGTCAAGACCAGTTGGATTTGAGATAAGTATTTTAGGGGTGTTTTCCCCATGATCTTGTCCATATGAAACATAATGGGTGTGATGTGGAATGTTGCATTTGGATGCAGTATTGTATGGAATAGATCACACTCTTGTTCTTCCACTCTTTCCTCTGTCTGCAGTGTTGATGGCCATGTTCCCATGTTGTTTCTTGTTGGTTGTGATTCCCCGAGCTGCTTGAGGAACTGTCACATTTCTTCCAGCTCCTCTTGAATTATGTTCCTGTGGTGTGCAACATTGTCAAAATCCTTGGATATGCAATCCTGAACCATGCAAGCTATCATATCCCCATCATCATCTGTGTGTCCTTCTTCACATCGATGACTCTCGTCATTTCCAGGACTCCATCCTTCAAATATTTCAAATTGCAATAGCCACAAGTCTCTAGAGTGAATCCTTCTGGAGTTCATGATCTGGTGACACCTATCCAACCGCAAATCGATGGGTATCATTCACTCCGGTTGTTCAGGCTTCGACAATCTCAATTCTCAAACTTCCCCTTTTCTTTTCTCCTGGATTCCATGATATTTCTCCACATGCCCCTTCCGGATATGATGGTCCAGAAGCTCTTTGAGTCTTCAATGCTTCATCTCTTCGGATCCCTAGCACTTTGGCTCTTCGTCTCTCCAGTTAGTTCTAGAGAATTGGGAAGTTGGTGCTTCCTATGAATGTAATCTTGATATATATAAGAAATCATTCCATTTTTTTCTCCCATTTGGGTTTCCACGTAAATTATGGTGTGTTGTGTATCTTTGGTTGTTTATTATGCAATGATGAATGATATTGTTTCTGATGCAATAATATATTGAATGCATAAGTGATAAAATATTGAATACTATTGATAAAGTTGAAGATTATATATATATTGTGATTGAAAGTGGTAAAAAGTGATCATATTGATTCACCACCCATACCAGTATTCCAACACTCTAGAGCTATTAAATTACCGCAAATCGATGGAATTATTTGTTCCGACTAGATTAATGGCACATGCATGAAGCCATACCTTTCCACCTCATAAATAAGGTTTTGGTCTACTCATGTCTTTAGGTGTGTGATATGTAGGTAGGATTTCTAATTCTATCTTTATTTTTTGTTTTCGCCAATAAAATGGTGATGTGTCTAGCTATCACCAACCCCAAAGGTTTAGTATCTTTTTCCACATCATCTAGCCTAGATATCACCTTTGTGGTCGGGGAAGTCTCCATCACATCATCTCATACTTAATGTTTCCAAAGTTTGAATTCCATGCCCTTGTTTCATCGCGTGGGTCGTTAAAAGTTGTTAGTACCTTTTTATTCATCCTTACATATCTACCTATCATAGTCAATTAAATATTAACAATTTTCCATCTTTGTTGGTTCTTTCACTTCTATATACTATCTGAGTTTATTGACCTAGGGTTCATGTTTGTTTGGGTTTCCAACAAAGCCTCTAAAACTATCGTCTCTCCTAGTAAACCAGAAGGCAACACAATGCACAGAGTGCCCTATGTTGTCTCACCCGAGATAGATTTAATGGGTGGTTGTAAGACTCAAGTGTTTACAACCTAGGATTAAGTGCGAGATATGATAATTGTATCTTGAATCACTATTATAACTTGTAATTGCAACATACTGTCATTTGCACATAAGCAGAAAATATAAAAAATCATTCATTAAGAATAATAATAACTATTGAAGGAAATAAAGATATGCATGCATTCATCACATAACATAGATGTACTGTGCTTCACCCCCTCCTAGTCTACATCCACAAATATTTGTCTCTCAACTCTTTTATTATAGTCTCTTTGGTTCCTACAGTGTCTTGCACTTACAATTCTTCCCCGATGGGTGATATCTATATGAGGTAGACTAGATCTCACCAGGCTCCTCAGACTGCATTCTAACCCTTGAGATCTACCCTTCTTTGTCTTCTCTAGCTCAACAAGTTATACAAAATAGATCATACAACAAAATATTACATATCGCATCAACTCATAGATAACTCGCTAAACACGATAATACTTCAAAATCCCGAACCCGAAATAAAAACAACCCTTATGATACCTATGTATCTATATTTATACATTTTTGGCTCTTCATCCATTACAATATGTTGCAAAAAACCTAACCCTAACGTTGTTAGGTATTCCCTACATGTGCGTGTGTTATTCTTCCTTCCAGCTACCACTTTCCTTGTGCATTCTTTCTTTCCCAAAATCGCCTTTCTTTTCCACTTTGGCCTGCTTCCAACATGCCCCCAACACTAATATGTGGCTCGTCCTGAGCCACGTAACCTTTGTGTTCTTCCTTGATCTCCTTGGTGATCGCAATGAAATTTTCCTTGAGCTCTACTACATGTGTTTGCACCTATACAATCTCTCCTTGATCATCTCCACTGCATGGAATGCAACTTCGTCAATGATCAATCCCGTGCACTATGTCTGGGTCTATGTTATCTATGTTTTGTCTTCCTCTACATGTCCCAGGACTTCTTCTACCTGCTCTTGAAGCAGTTCCATTTGAGCCTGACTCTCATGTTTCTGTATTTTCACAGTAGTGAGTTCTATCTACAGTTTCTTCATGTCTTGCGCCCCTTTAATGGGCTTTATGATGGCCATTGTCATTTTCCTCTGCTTGAGGTCTTGGATCACTCTATTGATCCTTTCTTCTTCCTTGTCCCACTTTTGGACCTGTTGATTCTCCTCTAACTTATTCTGAAGCTGTGTTTCTTTATCTAACAAGTCAGTTGTTGCACTAACCTGTTGTTCTATATCCTGCAGCTGCTATGTTGCTTCCTGCTTCCTTTTCTCCTTCACTACTAGTGGAGTGGTGGGTGTTAGATGTTCTCTGAGATTGTTGATCTCCTTTTGATATTGATCAATTTCCTGTGCAATCTGATCAATCTTTTTTGTTGATGTGATTTCATCCCTCTGCACAACCTGGGGAATCTTCTCATAAGTTCCTGCCACTTTCTGCTCCAATCCTTTCATGCGCTCCCTTTCCTCCTAGGTCTCCAACTTACTCTGCTCATAAACTATTTATAGTGCATCCCACTTCTTTATTTCTTGCTACAATTTGGCTAAGTCTTTGCATGCACGAGACTGTACCTCATGGTTTATGCTAACCTGAAACTTGTGTAGATCCCTGGATGGAATCTGTGTCAAGACCAGTTGGATTTGAGATAAGTATTTTAGGGGTGTTTTCCCCACGATCTCATCCATATGCAACATAATGGGTGTGATGTGGAATGTTGTGTTTGGATTCAGTATTGTATGGACTAGATCATGCTCTTCTTCTTCCACTCTTTCCTTCGTCTGCAGTGTTGATGGCCCTATTCCCATGTTGTTGCTTGTTGGTTTTTCTTCCCCGATCTAATTGAGGAACTGTCACATTTCTGCCAGATCCTCTTGAATTATGTCCCTGTGGTGTGAAATATTGTCAAAATCCTCATATATGCAATCCCGAACCATGCAAGCTGTCATCTCCCCATCATCATCCGTAATATTATATTCTGGAGGCATTTTTTGCGCCTTCGTTTTCTTGCGCACTCCTCCTATTTTCGTAGCTAGCCTCTTATTCCCACCTAATTCCAATGAGTTGGGACTTGGTGCAGTCCCCTGCACTACCTTAGCCGATTTCAGTTGCAATTGAGTTGGCTGCATAGTGTCCTTGTTGGCACAGGGGAAAACCCAGGGTTCAACGCACCAACAAAACCCTAACTATAATCCCTTTCGGCAACACCTGCGAAGCAGATGTAGTCTCACCCGAGGTAGAGGTAGGGGGGGTTGTAGGACTTAGGTGTCTACAACCTAGCTGGGACACAGATCTATGATTACAACACTTAATAGAGAACTTAGCTAGTAATATTCATTATTTCTTGAATCTCATTCACAATTTAGATTAAACCCTAGATCGGTGCAGTAAACTTAAAAATCAAGTACTACATAGAATTAAATCATATCTAGCATTCATTTACCATTAATATAGCACTAAGAATCCATACATCTATCCAACACATACAAGATCGATAAACTAATAGATAAACATCATAAGAAATATCAATAACATTGCAAAAATCACATCAACACAGGATATGCATGGTTCACCCCAGTGTGGGGCTACATCCACCAATCTTCTTCTCTTCTTATTTATTAGTCTTCAAACTCCTTACATTCTTCTTCTCATGTGCACAAAGCCACAAAGACAAGCTTCGCACTGGACAGGTGATCTACGCACAATGCACTATATCCACCTTCCCCAAAACTGGGTCAAGGCAAAAAACCAACTCCTTACTAGCAAAAAGACTCTTACAATCATTTTCATTTAGCTCTGCAAGTCTTAACACATCCTCTTGCACAAAGCCACTAGTTATGCACTAAGACTATTACAAGTACTATGAAATACTTCTTACATTGATTATCTACTTGTATATACATTACAAAAGGCCTAATCATGGGTAAACCCATGGGCCTACATCCCTTAACCCATTGCATAAACCCTAAAAGCCCAAAAATCCTGCAAAACAAGCGAGATCCTGCGATCTTCACTCCTCCTGAGTGCTCCATCTTTGACCAACCTATTGAAGTCCCCAAAAGGGTCAAACATGACCAATGTTTCCTCAAAACTTGGTCGGGGGCCAACAGGCCCCCAACACTCACCTATGACTCTTCCCGAGTCACTCAAATCTAGGAAACACTGCTTGAAAGGCCTCGAGCTTAGCTTGAGCTGCCTCAACTTGTTGCTTTGCGAGTGCCTTCTGCTCGACAAACTCCTAAATTACTTTTTCTATAATAGGCCCTTCCAGGTGTGTTTCCATTGTCGCAACTACTTGGTCTAGCTATGAGCCTTGGCCTTCAATCTCTTCAAAATGTTTGCATGCTTCGTCCTGCACTGGCTGGAGTCTTTGTGTCACCTCCATGACTTTCCTCTAGATAGCAGTAATCTGCTACTAAGCTGTGCACTTCTCCTATGATCTCTTCATCTTATCGACTGTAGTAAGAAGCTTCATCTATGCTTTCATGGTGGATTCTTGTTGCTTCACCTCCTAGATCTTTTCTTCTAGTGTCCTCAGCTTTGGGTATTCTTCAAGGCTCTCATAGGTCTGTGCACTTCAAGCACTCAGTTGCTTACACTTTGAGGAAAGCATTATGATTCTTTCTACTATGTTTTTGGAATCTTCCTTCCTTTGGTCGCACACTTCTTGCGGAGTGCTAGGTACTTCTTGGAACTCTAACTTGGCTACTCTTGCTTGAAGCTGTTGAATGGCCTCAGCAGGCTTCCCCACTTGTATCTCGGCAAGTTATTATTCTTTTTGTTCCAAGCCTGACACAGAGCAAAGTGCTCTAGTCACTACCTCTTTTATCGTAATCTTCTCTACGAGAAGTTGGTCTCTTTCTTCCTGTATCTTCTCATTGTTCTTCTCGAACTTCACCTGAATTTCATTTTTCTCCTTCTGTGCAACTTGAAGTTGATCTAGGGACTCCTACTTTTCTTGCTTCAGAAATTTTATAGCCTACTCCTTTTCTTCTTGGAATTGACAAAGTCAGGCCTCTGTTGCATCTGCTAACCGACGTAATTGGGTGGGATCATCCCCCAATTCTACATTTTCCACTGAAGAAGGCACAGAAGGTACTGCGCGGATCAAATGGATAGCTTGCTATATTTCTCTAAGCTCATTATCTATTCATTCATATAGCGTCTCCTTCTTCTCTCCCTATCATTGCAAGATATCCTCTGAAGAATATTCTACAGATGTAATGATGAGATTAAATTTGTCCACTGTGAGCACATTCTTTGACTGAGGCTTATTGGCACACGCCTTCTTTCTTGATGAAGGTTTCTCTGGGGAAACCTTCCTCTTATGCGATGCTTCTGTTGTAGTGAGAGTATCCTTTAGCGATGTAGCTTTGCCTTTTCCTTATTTTTCTCCTTCTTCCCCTCCTTCTTATTGGTTCACTTCATCTCCTCCTCCTCCTGTGGGTGAATCATGCCCAGATTTCTCTCATGCATTGTCCTCCTCATCACTTTCTATGTTCTGGACGTCCTCCTTTTTCTTCTTTTTATTCTTCATGCTACTCTGTCCGTCATGATCGACTTGGGTGACCAATGGACTTCCTTTGATTTTGGGATCAGAGACTTCTACATATTTGACTGGTACAAGGTACTCTGTTGGCCATCCTTTTCCTTCTCGTTAAAGAGGTAACTTGCCCAATTCATCTGGATTCCTTCTACACACTTCCCTGCAAGGTCCACGATGAACCCCATGACTTTTGTAGGCTGGTTCTTTCTGACGAGCTTGCCAATGATCAACTAACAAGTGAGGCACACTATGCCATCCTGGATGGAGGCTACCTTGTATCCTTGCTTCCCCTTTTCTACATCTCCATAGTATTATTTTATAAGCTTTGCCAGGGAGCGATCTGCGACCTTCCCTGGGTAGAACTGTTGAGATTCCAACCCTTGCATGCTCAATCTAGTGATCAGGTGGATCAACACCAGATCCACAGTGATGCATTTGTCTAACCAAAGATAACCTCCATGATAGCACGACATGAGGCGTTTAACACAAGCGTTAACCTCCTGATGTCGGCCGGAGTGCGGGATATTCATCATGCTCAAGATCATTTATCGCATGAGATCCTTAATCCATGGTTGGGGGACTATATTGGGATTATTCCCAGTCATCTTCATCAGGTACCTGTGTGGCACGAGCATTGCATAGTTTTTCCGGTCATCGAGATTGAAGTCGTTGATCTTTAGAACTAGAATATGACCTAACTGGGGTCCAACTGCATGTATCCCCTTCGGGAGGTATGAAGTGATCAATGTGTACTCAAAATCCCATGGGATGTTGTCGTGGTTAACCATGCTAACCAAAGGTGGGATGTCGTATGGAAAGACCGATGGGATCTGCTTCGCGTTAGCCAGATCATCACAGTGTTTTCTTCCTTTCTTAGCAGCGGGTCGGCTAGACCGACGCATAGTCGAGGGAGATTCTTGCAATCCTCCAGTTGACGATGCTTGTATTCCTACAGACATGAATCTCTCATCCATGAGGTCTATCAGAATCTCCTCCATATACTTTTCTAGCACGTTATGCTTGCCCAACATTCACACTCGTAATAAAATAAATCAGGTAGGAAAATAGACAAGAAAGGTAATAAAATGAATGGCAAGGTATGGAAATCATAGAGAAATATGAAATGGATTCTCTGTTATCTTGGATAATCACAAGTGGAAAAAATTGGTCCTGATGCAACATCTGATGGGTTAAATAAGCAACATCATAATGGATTCCTCCAACAGGTTGGAATGCCTCAATCAATATGGATCAGTCCATTGTGGCGGGGTCCCAACATTCCAACGATGGTCTTTACATCAATAATTTCATTTCTAACCATTCTGGAGCATCCTTCTAATGTTCGGGGCACCTCCAATGGTCATATAGCTTCAATGTGGTGAAGTCCCATTCAATGTTGTTCGGATATTCTGACGAGGTTTAAATTCTACAGACCTATCTCCTACAAAGACTTTACTGGAACTTCCTATAGTTTTTCTAACTTGGCTTTCTTCTTATTGATCTTCCTTTCCTTCTTCCCTATGATCTGAGTTTCTAGATTCCTCTTTCCATTATTATTATTATCTTCTCTTAGCGTAGTAACTTCGTACTGTTGAGGGTCTTTTAAAGGGCTCAAAAGTAATACCTCTTCTCTTACTATTTCTAGGGTGGATGCACTTCTTTCTTTCACAGGCAGGTTCTTCAAGTATCCTTGTGCCCTTTCAACTTCGACAACTAAATACCTTTCCTTCTATTGCTTCGAATTATCCTCTTTTTCTTGTATTAGTCGCTCTATTTTTCTAGCTATGAAGTCCCTTAATTCTTTCTTTTTCTATTCCATGGCTTCCTCCTCTACTTTTCTTCTGATCTTGTTCTTCTCAATCCAAGTTTTTCCTAACAAAAGTGAGAACGTGGTGTTGTTCTCAACAAACTTAATAAATTCAAATTCTTCTTCAGTCGATGTTCCATGAGCAATCATAGGTATATTAGTAACTCTTCCACACATGGTGATTGTCTTTCCTTTAAACAATCCTATCCTTCCCAATGAAGAACCAGAGTAGGATTTCCCAAAATATCCCAAGTGAGTTTTGGCATGATATTCACTTGTGTGTCCTCATCCAGTACACAGAATATGTCGAAGTCTCCTATTCTTGTTTCTATGCACTTCTTCTCTTTTAATATCTCTGGTAAACTTGTGTCTCTGTGATCATTCAGTGTTTCTTTCAGCTGTAATAACATAGTCTATGATTATTTTTGGTTCTCTAACACATCCTTAGTCTCTTGACCTTCTTCACATTTTTATTGTCTCATGTTCATCTTTTCAACTTTATCAATCATTCTTGGACAATCCAAAACCTCATGACCAACAAATTTACAATAAAAACAAATAGGACTTGTACCAGGGCATTCCTCAGCAAGATGTCCCGGTCTTCTGCAGTTATAACACAGTGTAAATCCTCTCTTTCTTTTAAACGATCCCCATCCTTTCTTGTACTGTGCACTGGGATCACAGTGGTGGACCTGCAATCTGCAAAAAAAAAATCTAGGATCTTGCATCGACTTATTAGTCCAAAAATTCTTTCTATGCATAGGAATAACATATCTTTCTCTATCTTTATCAAATTTATTCAAATCAACTCTTTCTTCTAACTGTTCGCTAACATTCATGCTAGGAAAAAATCTATCAAACATACCTATATTCATACTTTCAAAGAAAAAATTTCCACTTACCTTTACTAGAGCACAAAGATTTAATCTCTTACCTATTTTCTTTAGATCAAGATTCTTTCTTAGCACAAAGCTTCAAAATTCAAATAGAACACTGTGCATTAAAGCAACAGATCTACGTAGAGAGCTTTCTCTTTTCTTCAGTTCCTAGAAATCATAGTTTTAGGTCTTGACAATGGAACCATTTTTTGGCATAGGGGCAGACCCAGGGTTCAATGCTTCAACAACACACCAACAAAACCCTAACTACTGGCCCTTTCAGTAACACCTGCGAAGCAAATGCAGTCTCACCTGAGGTAGAGGTAGGGGGGATTGTAGGAATTAGGTGTCTACAACCTATCTGGGACACAGATCTATGATTAAAACACTTAATAGAGAACTTAGCCAATAATATTCATTAGTTCTTGAGTCTCATTCACACCACATATTAAACCCTAGATCGGTGTAGTAAGCTTATAGATCAAGTACTACATAGAATTAAATCAGATCTAACATTCATTTACCATTAATATATCACTAAGCATCCATACATCTATCCAACATATACAAGATTGATAAACTAATAGATAAACATCATAAGCAGTATCAATAACATCACACAAAGCATATCAACATAGGATATATGTGGTTCACCCCAGTTTGGGGATACATCCACCAATATTCTTCAATCTCCTTACATTCTTCTGCTCCTGTGCACAAATCCATAGAGCCAAGCTTCGCACTGGACAGGTGCTCTACACACAGTGCACTAGATCCACCTTTCCCAAAACTAGGTCAAGGCATAGATCCAACTCCTTAATATCAAAAAGCCTATTACAATCACTTGCATTTAGCTCTGCAAGTCTTAACACATCCTCTTGCACAAAGCCACTAGTTATGCACTAATCCAATTACAAGTACTTCGAACTACTTCTTACATTTCTTAACTACTTATTTATACATTATAAAAAGGCCTAATCATGGGTAAACCCATGGGCCGACATCCCTTAACCCATTGCATAAACCCTAAAAGACTAAAAACCGCACAAAAAAGTGAGATCCCGCAATCTCTACTTCACCTGGGCGCTCCATCTTCGACCATCATATCGAAGTCCCAAAAATGGTCAAACACGACCAATGTTTCCTCAAAAATTGGTCGAGAACCAAAGTCCTTCTTCCCCTTCTGGGTCCCCGTCTTCACTGTGCCTTCGTTTATCTGTGTTTTTTTTTTTCTAGTTCGCCCTTCATTTCTTGGGAACTTGGACTTCCTGAGGCTGTGTTTCTCCCTGCCCTGCCTCTTTTTTTGTTGTTTTTTCTAGCAAGTTCTGGGTGAGGAATGGAATCCTCCATTCATCTTCCTAGTCTTTGATCACCATTTTGATTTCTCCCTCTTTGTTACAGTTGTGCATATGTAGCCACTGTCTATCAGGATCCTTCCATGCTTGTATCCACATTGTATGTCATGTGGCTTTGAAGTTGGTGATGTCCCTATACCACGCGACAACCTATGGTGTAATCCTCCACATGTTGGAGATGGCTTCCAATAGGTCGTGTAGGTATCCTTCAAATATGGACCCATTCATCCTTTTGTGCTTAGCATCCTATGTGGCTCTCAACAATAAGTATCTTGCTCCTTGATTCAGTTTGGGTCTTGTACCAAAAGTTACATATCTCGGTTCCCTCCATCCCATAAAGGATATTAACATGATTATCTGTGAATAATGAAAATATGTTCCTAGGTCCTGGGCATCCTTGCAGTTTTCCAGGATCAAGTTCAAGAGGTAGGGTTCCCAGCTCACTGTGGTGCCCTCGGTGCATTGAGCTGCAACTGCGAAACCCCAGTTGGAACTTCCTCCCTTTGGCATTTTCTTAGCATCTTACAGGCTAAGATATTTTCACCCATTTATTTTGTGACATCATTGATCCTCTTGATAATTATCCCTGTGTCCCCCTGTTGGTACCATACTTCTTCTTCATCTCTTCTACTAGTGATTTCTCCCTGGCTTTGCCATCAAGAAAATGTGCGGGATCCATGCCTGGGATGGAAATCCTGTTATGTTCGCAATAAGTTCTACATCTATTGAGATGATCTTGTCCAACTAGATGTCCCCACCATGTGTGACTGCTAACAACTATTTGATGCATGTGCTTTTGTACTAACCTCTGCCAAAATGTGGTAGGTCCAACAAACCTAAAATTCCAATTTTCTCCAACCCTGTTTCCCATCGGAGTGGCTGATCCATCGGTTCCCCAACCGTATTTATGCCCACATTCTCCAAGTATACTCTCTTTGAAAATTATAGAAACTTGTCCGGGTCTGCTAGATCATGGTATGAATATTTTAGCTTCTCTATATGACCCAGTAGGATTGGTTTCACTTGTACCCCATCTGGTATACATGTTAGAACAATTTTTGTGACGGGTTTCTTGCAAGGTGACCTGGTTACCTACTGCTTCTCTTTCTTCGACGGTGTTGGCTAGCTCAAGGTTCCAATAATTGTCGATTTTTCTTCATAATACCATTCCGGATAGCCCGTGACATCTTCTACTGTTCCTTCCGGTGGGTGGTTTGAAACGGTGGTTTGAGACTTGTCTAGCTCAAATGTTGCTTCCATATTTGACACCATTCCATTGACTCTCGGAGTTGCTTCATTGTTCTCTGGTTGTGCCTCCTTCAAGGTTTATGCATCCTGGTGTTGTTTCTCCTGTACCTCTACCAGTCTATCTATATTTGTGCCCTCTGGTGTTGGCTGTTGTGTTTATTCAACTAGAGGTCTGGGGTTCACCGATGCTGTGTCTAGAGATGGATTTCATGGACATTGACAATCCCCAGTGGTTGTTATTCACCTTCTTCCAAGTGTATCCATGACCTAGTTCTAACTATGGGTTGTCTGGTACTCTGAATAGCTTCTGCTTGTTTTGGTGGTGCCATGGCGGTGAGTGTCGAATGTTTGTTGATTTTGAATGGTTTATGTGTCTTATGTGAAAGCCACTCTATTCTCCTTAACGTCTATCGCTCTCTGTTTGTTCTCCTTTTCACAATCATACTCTTTGCTACAACGTCCGTGTGTTCTATGGGCTTTGCATGAAGGTTATCAAGGATGATTCCTTAATTATGGGTTCAATGCACCTCTATCTCTTTTGTACTTTCCATTAATCTACCTTGTCATCTCCAGTTGGCACGATTAATGTGGCATCCCATCAGTCCTTTTTGTCATTTAATTCTGCCTACCTCCATCATTTCATACTACTTTTTTTGTCTTTATGTTTCCCACTTGTTTCCCTTTTTAGATGACCGTTGTTCTTTTCCTCGTCGAGTTTGTGTTCCTAAGTATGTGTTCCTTTTATTTCTCTGACGCACTATGCCTTTGTTGGTTTTTTATTTATTTTTAGTGAGCAGTGGGTGGTTGACTGTCCTTGTACAACTTCAGTCGGCTCCCATTGATCATCCCTCTTAGTTCTGCACTTGATAAATCTCTCAGCTGTATGGCTCCTCCATCTATGACAGATTCTACTTGATATGGGCCTATCTAGTGTATCCTTAGCTTGCCTGGGTGCTGAATTGATTTGTTTCCATACATTAATACTAGATCTCCTTCCTTGAACATTTTATTCTTGATGTGTCTATCATGCCAATCTTTGTCCCTTTCTTTCTGAACTTGTTGGTGGAACCCTGCTAATATCTAGTCTTTCTCCATGGTCATTAACTGATTCAATCGCTCCTGTATTGCACCTCATTCTATCATATGTGTGATCGCTGATATGTGCAAGCTTGGTACTGAAAATTCTAATGAAACCACTGCTTCTTGGCCATAGACTAGTTTAAATGGTGTGTTCCCTGTCAAATGTTTTCATGTAGTCCTATAGGCCCATAATACTGTTGGTACTTTGAGTTCCCAGTCATCCCTATTGATGTTATAGATATTTTTCAGTGCATTCTTCAGGATTTTGTTAAATGATTCCACTGTGCTATTTTCTTGTGGGTGATATGGTGTGCTCTTTTGATGATGGACTTCGAACTCTTCAGTCATAGCACTGATGGTGTTTTTTATGAAGTGCATTCTTTGGTTTCTCATCAAAACTCTTGGGCACCCAAATTGAGTTATTATTACTTGTTCAAATAAAATGTGTGCTTCTATTTCTATGCTACAATCCTTCATTGGTGCGGCTTCCTCCCATCTTGTTAGGTACTTTGTCGTGGTGATAATGTACCTAGCTCGTGTTCTTTTTAATGGTGGTTGATTGGTCCCACAAATTTTATTTCCCACTTATCGTATGACTGCAATGCTATTTGTGGTCATAATGGCATTTCATCCCTTCTATTGGGTTTACCTACCCTTTGATATAAATCACATCTTTGGCAGTACTCCTTTGAGTCTCTTTGAATCGTCGGCCACCATAGTCCTACGCGCAATACCTTCTGTGTGGTATCTTTTCCTGCGTAATTTCCTCCAGCTATTCCCTCATGGGATTTTGCTAATACTCTTGGTCTTTCGTTCTCTAACACATACCTTCACAATATTCTATCTACGCCCATTTTGTATAGGTGTCCCACAATCAATTAATAGTCAACGACGCAGAATACTAGATTTTTCTTTTGCGCGGTGTTATATTCTTGCGTCGTAGTACTTTTTCTTAAGTACTAAATAATATTTGTGAAGTATTCATCAACGATTTGGACTAAGAATAATTGTGCATCCAGGAAGTTGTCTTCTAAGTTGGTAGTTTCTTCTCCGTTTGTGAGCCTTGATAGATGGTCAGGTCCTGCATTCAATTTTCCTAGCTTGACTATTACTTCAAAGTCAAATTCTTGAAATATTAGTAACCATTGACATATTATCCCCCCCAACACTGGCTTTTTGACTAGGTATTTTAGGGCTGAGTGATCTGTGAACATCTTAAAGTGTTTCCCCAATAAGTAATGTTTGAACTTTTGCAGTGTGTAGACCATAGCTAGGCCTTCCCTTTCTATAGTGTTATAGTTTTTCTCTATTTCAGATAGCTTTATGCTTGCAAATGCTATCGAGTGATCCAACTCTCCTGCTCCTGGCTACGCTAAGATAGCTCCAAGTGACATGGATGATGCATCTACATGCACATGGAATGTCTTCTCCCAGTTTGGACATACTAATATTGGTGCTGATCCGACAGGATTTTTCGAAATGACTATGGTTGAGTTTTATTTGCATGCATTTATTAACCATTGGGAGACTTAATGAAAGAGCGAGAAAAGAAAATGAATTATACAGCCATTAACATAATTGAAAATCTGAAATGAAATGAAAACAGCAAAACCATAATGCACAAGTTTGATAACGGAGTTCGGCAACTTTGCCTACGTCTCCGGGCCTTTTCTCTGTGAGGGAGGCTTCTTGATTT
>ML777082.1:2358861-2416402 GCA_009831015.1 Picea engelmannii
CGAACCCCATGGCCTCCATAAAAATTTTACCAAACAAACCAAACACCAACAACCAATAAAGGGGTGCCACGTGGCAGCCCATGACTGGGCCACGTGGCACTACGTCATTTGACCATAATATGTCACGTGTCACAAACTGATTCACCCAGATGTCAGCCAATCCAAAACTGCCACGTCATCTCCTGCACAGTCATCATGCTGATGTCATCATCGTTGACTTTTTGACCAGTTGACCTTTGACTTTTTACCTGTTTGACTTTTCGGTCAGAACGCGATATCTTCTCCATACGGACTCTGTTTGACATAAAAATTATACCACCGGAATCGGGAAGACGAGCCGGACGCAATGGTGTTGGTCTCATCAGATTCTAAACACTTTCATTTTTGAGCATTTTTCAAGCCCTGATAAGCTTCTGAATCCGATTTCGGATCAGGTGCGGTGACCATTTTTTCCTTCTGGGTATCCAGACAGTGTTGAAACTCGTTGTTCCACTGAAAATTTGTATCCTTTCTTAACAAATTTTCCATTGGTACAGTAATTTGCGCATACCCTTTGATAAATTTCCTTTAGTATCCTATGTGTCCCAATGTCGCTCTTAGCTGACGAGCTATTTTTGGTGGTGGTAAGTTAACAATTACTGTGATCTTTGCAGGATCTACTATTAAACCTTGTTTTCATACTATGTGGACAAATATTATCCCAAACAGTGTTCTGAATATGCATTTTTTTATGTTCAATGATTTCTGGCACTGCCTACATCTTTCTAATATCAGGTGTAAGACTTCTACATGGTCTTTCAACAAACTGTAGAATCTCCAATCGTCCATGTACACTTCGAGAAACTGATGGATGAATTCTTTAAATGCGATGATGACTACTCTGGAGAATATTGATGGTGCATTTTTCAGTCCAAACAACATGACTGTGTATTGGTAGGATCCCCATTTTGTTGCAAATGTGGTCTTGTATTTGTCTTCCTATGTTATCTTGATCTGATGGTAGCCTGAGAATCCAGTAGTAAATGAGTAAGCTTCATGTCCACCTATGTTCTCTAACACTTCATCTGTGAAAGGTGTAGGGAATTGGTCATGTAAGCATGCATCGTTCAACTTCCTCAAGTCGACGCATATCCTTATCCATCATTTCTTTTCCTAAAATACCATCGAGATTATCCATTCTGATTCTTGACCGGTTCTATGATTCCAGATTCGAGCATCCTGTCGATATCATCTTTTACTTTCTACTTATATATTAGGTTTAGTCTGTATGGTCACTATCTGGTCGATATCGCTTCCAGTCTAAGTGGTATCTTAATTTCTCCTAGTTCTCCGACTATACCCTTCATTTCTATAAATGTTATGGGAAACAATTCGTTGTACTCGTGCAATAAATCTGTTATGCTTTCTACTATTTTCTCATCCAAGTCATCTCCAATGATGGCCATTTTGGGATTATGGACAGCCCCAATGTTGACTTTCTTTACATTGATCAGTGTGGAAATAACTTCTGATTCTATAGGGGGTCCCTCCACTTCTCTTTTTCCTTCTTCTTCTTCGATCTGAATATCACGTGGATCGTCTTCATCTGGTGCTTCCTCTTGCACATGGTAGCATGAAAATAGTTTCTTAACTATCTGTATGTTCCATTGTTGTTATTATGTTATGAGATCGAATTCCGATTCCTTGATGAATATCACTCCTCTTATTTTTTTCAGAGCTGCATCTATGTTGGTTTTCTCATGCTCGAATGAGAAAGTGACTGTAAATTTTTGTTGCAATGCCATCCAGGTCGCAGTTCCTTTGCGCAATTCCTAGTTTGTATACCAGTTCGCTGGTATTCCCTCTAGAGTGTGTATGAAATGATGAGGTCATTCCTCTAGGGGTGTCATTTTCCACAATGTTCTGCACTCCTCCAAGTGTTTTGTTGGTGCCCCTTGTCCATCATACTTTTGCTACTTGTTGTTTTTTTTTTTTGCGCTAAACCTTATGTGCAATAACCTCTTACATTGGTACCAATCTATGATTGTATCTTTGTGTGTGCCCCACCATCTTGCAAGTGTGGCCTTGAGTGCTATATCAAGTGCTAACAGTCTCTAGTTCTCTAATACTTCGTCTTCATATTGTGCCAAGAATGTTTACAAATCATTTACTCTATGGAAACTGGGTGGTTCCCTTACTTCTGTGTCGACCCATCTTACTATGCGGTCTATATGTGCACATCTTCTCGTGGACACTTCATGTAACCTTTGTTGTTGGTTCTCTAAACCGGTGTCTGATTCTATCGCACATGAAGTAATGCTCTACCAACTGAGTATTTTTTCTACAGTTAGGTTTACGTAATTCTGATCATGCACAATTGTTCTGTACAACTAGATGATTTCCTCTAAGTCTAAGAAAGTAGGTTCTACAAACCTTTCCCCTTCTGATGGATCTAATGGTGCAATGACCCTGTATTCTCCTAACTCAAATGCCATTTTCCTAGTCTTCAAGTTGATTATGGCCTGATTGTCAAGCATTCAATCCATACCAAGAAACGTTGGATATGGTGTTGTGTCATCCACTATTTCAATGACTTCAAAATCTTCTTTAGTGCACACTTCATCTAGATCTACTGTCACTCCTTTTAGTCTCCCAATTGGTAGAAATCTGTGTTGGTTTTCTAGTTTCAATTGGACAAGTGAGTATCCTACTATGGGATATCCCATGCATTGCCATGTATTCTTTGGTAATACATTCACTTCATATCCTAGATCCAGTATGATATCTCCCATGTTGAAATCTCCAATGTTGGAATTCAGTCTGAACTCCCTACTAGTTCTTCTTCTTGTATATAGGTGATTGACTATTTTTGGTTCTAGTTTTTCTTCTATCTCGATGCTACATTTTTCTAGTATATTTTTCAATATTTTCACAGATGATGGATCATTTAATACCTTTACACATGATTTCAAAAATCCTTTGATTGTACTTGTCCCATGGGTTGTATTTTGTTGGTATGATCCAATAATGGAGGCATATTGTACTCTAGTGATTCCTTGTTTTGCTGCACAGTTGAAGTCGACGCCATATCTTCCTTCTGAAATTATTTTTTGGCTTCCTTAAATACCTCCTTCTCCTTTTTCATGTCAAATAGATTCTTTGGTTCAACGTTCTGCTTCACCCACTGATTTTGTGCTAGATCTTGTCAGACTGCGTCGTTTACTATTTTTTCTCCTTCGTGGGTAACTATGTTGATGTTCTGTCCTTCATCCCTTTCTTCGACTGAAATCCACTGAACATTCTGGTTGTTCTGGTTTCTCTTTTCCTAAATATTTACTAATAATGTTAGACATTCTTCTGTATCATGATCTGATGCGCGACAATACATACAAGTCACTGGTGGAAGCAGACATTCTCTTGCATAGTGTTCTGGTTGTTGACAGTTGTGACATACCATTGGTCCTCTACCTCGTCTGAAACCTCCTCTGGCTCATCCTCCACCTCTATATCCTTCTCAATATCCTCTCAGCACATTATACTGAGGCGCCTGATTATACTGCACAGTATTGTACTGAGTCTATGTTGTGTTGTACTATGGATGCATGTTATTATATGGTTGCTACACATTATTATACTTCAGCTGCGCAGTGTTTTATGGGGATGGAAATTGATTAAAATGTGGTGCATATTTCCCAGTCATCATTTCTACCTAAACTCTATATGAAACTGATGTCCTCTCTCTCATCAACTCCATAGTTCTACAATATTTGTCATCATGGCCCACTGACTTGCAAAAGGTGCAATATGAACTCTTTGAGACTGTCTGGTATTTCTGCATCATTGTGCAATGATAAGGATCATGATCGGGTTTCTTGCATATTTTGCACCATAATCCTCCTATTGGTAACATATTTGGCATTCCTGTTTCCATATACTACGCGAATGTTGGACATTCATTCTTGTGGTGTCCTTTTGTTACATGTGGTACACCAAAGAACTTCTTGTTTGTCCTTACTCTTATTATGGTTTAGCTAAAATGTTAAGTTCTTCAAATACTCCTTTAGTTATTCAATAGTTGGTTTTGTCTGTTGATACTGGTTTTCTTCCAGTTGCAGGGCTTCCTTCATAGCCTCTGCCTATGTCTGAAACTTTTGTTGTCGCAATGGGTATTTTAAGTGTGGGAGTAGTGAGTTGACAAACAAGTGTCGATGTTGCATATCGGTCATGAAATATTTTAACTTTCCCTTCAGTCTCTTAAATCTATGATCAATGTCCCATATGGATTCTCCTGGTTTCTATCTTATTTTTATCATCTCGTTCATGTAATGATCTTTTGAGCTCGACTTCTAGAACTAATTTATCAATAACTTCTTAATGTCTGTCAATGTCCTTGACATCCCAGGTGGACTGTTTGTGTCTAGATTCATGTACCAGTCTAGTGTGCAGTCTCTTAGCATAATCGCTAATTGCGCAAGTTTGGTATCTTCGTCAGTGATCTGTTTTTATTCACAAATCTTTGCACAAATGAAAAAGTGTTTCTCAAGGTCTTCTGCTGCTTCGCCTCAAAATTTTGGTAACCTGATGGTGGGATTGTGTCCTGCCATACTGAATGATAAACTACTACCTCCGCGTGGTGTATATACCTAAATAATGATGCTTGAACTGGCTCCTCCAGTTGTTGTTCCTTATATAGATGTACTTCCTATTGTCTGACTACTTCTAAACTTCAGTTGCCTAAACAATGGTGTTTTCTTTGGTGTATGAGTCGCACATGGGTTTATGGGTTCCACACTGAAATCAACATGGATATGATTTCTACCTTCTCTTCCCATTATTGGACCTCTCGTCTTCCTCTCATATGTTGTGCACAAGATTTCCTCAATCTTCTCCACAACTCAGAGATCCTCTACCTCTTCCTCATCACTTGCCAAGCCTTCCCTCGTTGCTACGAATCTCTTCTTGGTATTCACATTGTATTGGTAGGGTACTCCGCTATGTGTCTTTCAAGATGTTGCCATGATCCACTTGATTTGATCATTGTCCATCATGATTGGGTGCAAGGGTTCCTCCTTCTTGCCCTTATCCTTTCCTCCTTCCATTTCTCCTTTTTCTGTCAGTGCTTCCCCCCTTCCCCCATGCACGCAAGGAATTTTAGCTGTCTGAATCCATTATCATTACCTGTTTGTTATATAGCAGTATTTTAATAGAAGTATAAAGAAATTGAATGTACCTTCCTCAAGTTCCACATAGAAACTCTTGCTCTGCTACATTGTATGAATTCATTGTGTCTACTGCAAACTCTGTTATAAAACCTACCACAATATTTTCAAGCCAAAAATCTACTGTGAGGATGAATTTGTTATTCACCAGCTGTAACTGCTCAATCTGTACTGGGGTCCACTCGAGCTATCAAATCCATTTTGTTGCATGGTTATCCTTCAATCTTAGTATCCACTCCAATAATAGATGTGGAAAATCATAGAAAAAGACTTCATGCAAATCGATAAATACATATTTCTCAATATATTTGCAGGGTGTTACTCTAGGGATTATGCTATCTTTCTGTGAAAACCCCAACTTTTTGGTTTTTAGCCAAGTTTTGAACTCTCCTTTTGTGGGATTCCACGGTCTCAACATCCCCTTCTAATGGTTCATTTCTTTCTTCTTTTCTTTAATCTTTTCTTGCTCAAAGTGTCTCATCTTCTCAATCCTCTCCTGTTCCTACCAATGATAAGATAACCATTTGTTGGTTCTTGCACTTCTATATACTATCTGAGTTTATTGACTTAGGGTTCATGTTTGTTCGGGTTTCCAACAAAGCCTCTAAAACTATCGACCCTCTTGGTAAACCAGAAGGCATAGAGTGCCCTGCATTGTCTCACCTGATATAGATTTAATGGGTGGTTGTAAGACTCAGGTGTTTACAGCCTAAGATTGAGTGCAAGATATGAAAATTGTATCTTGAATCACTATTATAACTTCTAATTGCAACATACTGTCATTTGCAGATAAGCAGGAAATATATCAAATCATTCATTAAGCATAAAAATAACTATTGAAGACAATAAAGATATGCATGCATTCATCACATAACACAGATGTACCATGGTTCACCCCTTCCTGGGATACATCCACAAATATTTGGTTCTCAACTCTTTTATTATAGTCTCTTTGGTTCTTACAGCACCGCACGCTTACAATTATTCCCCGATGGGTAAGATCTATATGAGGTAGACTAAAGCTCACCAGGCTCCTCAACCTATGATCTAACCCTTGATATCTACCCTCCTTCATCTTCTCTAACTCAACAACTTATACAAAATAGAGCATACAACAAAATATTACATATCGCATCAACTCATAGATAACTCACTAAACACGATAATACTTCAAAATCCCGAACCGGAAATAACAACAACCATTATGACACCTAAGTATCTATATTTATACATTTCTGTATCTTCAGCCATTACAATACACTGCAAAAATCCCAACCCTAACGTCGTTAGGTCTTCCTTGCATGTGTTCATGTTGTTCTTCCTTCCAGATGTCTCTTTTCTCATGCATGCTTTCTTTCCCAAAATCACCTTGCTTTTCTGCTTTGGCATACTTCCAACAATCCTTTTTTTGGTTAACCACCTATTGAATCATTACTTTCCCAACTTGATATGTTGTCCCATTCCCAACTTTCTGGTTATGAATTTATTTTCCCCAATCATGTTTTTCATTTTTCTACGTTTGAAGGATTTAGTTGACATTAATGCCCACTCTTGTCACCCTATAGCATTCAATGCATGGTCATCTCATCACCTTATATATATTTCTCATAAACACACCTTTGGCCAATGGATTCATGTTTTTCTTTTATAATCACACATGCATCGCGCTCGTTGTAGAGTTAGTCTTGGAGCCTCTTAAGCATTATGTATGCCTATGTGCATGACTTTTTTCCCCAGTGTTATTTGTTTACCAGTGTCGACATGTTCCAATGGTTCACATAGCTGGTCGAGGGGCTCTCAGAAGCAATGTTCCAGTAGATTTTATTGATCTATGGGTCACTTTTCAAGGTGACCTACATGGGAAGTTTGAACAAACAAGGTTGGTTGACCTTGATTTTACCAACGTCGCAAAATTCCTTCACATGGCTACTAATTCCTTCATGGATTTATCTGCATTTCTCGACAGAGAGTTCAAGTGGTAGTGGAAGCCTAAATACATTCCCCTATGGGATTCCACTTTGTACGTTGTGTCTTCACAAACTGCATGTCTTTGGTATTGTCGGAGAAGCTGGACACTGCACAAAATTTCTGATAATAAGAGTGCACAACAGTACCTTCTGGTTAGACCAAGCATATCCAATCTACATGGAGGACATACATATGCTCATTGCGTTGTCCATGTAGGGATATGATGTCTCTAAAGGCTTCCAAGGCTCTGGAAAGCACTGTTAGAAGAAACAATATTGCGAAGAAATAAAAGAAAAAAAATGTGGAAATAAAAAACAGAAGATACAAAATACTATAGAGACATAGATATACGTGGTTCACCCAGTGTTGGTTACATCCACTAGATAAATTTCCAGTTCCTGCCTTTATTATTATCCAACAAATGAAGGGATACAACCTACAACACACCCGTTGTAACTTCCTCTTCTCTCTCATAGTCTCCTCTCTCAGAAGACAATATTCATAGACATGTACAACCACAATACAATTCCCTAATGAAAAGAGGGATTCCTTCTAGGGGAAAAAACCCTAACATAAATTCTACCATCAGATATGCGAACTTATAATGTACAATCCAAATTGACTATGAAATTACAATATTTTACAAGGAAATTTTTCCCAAAATTTTTCTTCAGGGGTGTTGCCCCCGAATCTCCCGCCAAGGGGGGGCTCCATTAATTTTCTTCATCCCCCCCTGGACCCCCCTAATGAAAATAGTTGGGGGGAGGTAAGCATGAAAATAGTTCCCACGCAAGGAGTGCAAAGGCCGAACCATTACAGGTTCAGAAGCTCAGAAGATATTGCATAAGTTTACATAGAGTGAGCACAAGGAGTGTGCCTATACTCGCAGGAGTATAAAATCTCAAAGGGGGAAACCAGTGCAACGAGTGCATAGAGGTAACACCTTTTTAAGTGTTGAGAAATCTCGAGGAGAAGTAGTGCAAGGTGTTCACTTGAGATTTATTTAATTCCCAAGACCAAGAGGGAAGCGAAAAGCATGGGCAAAGGTTCGAGTCTCTTGAGAGAAAAGCTCAAGAGGGAAGCACAAGGCATGTGCCAAAGGATAAGTCCTTCAAGCGAAAAAGATCAAGGATAGGAAAATATATTTGTTTAAGAGTGAGAAGATGAGATATGTTCGGGATAAGTTAGGATCCCTTACAACTGTTATATTAAAGAGAATAAGCACAGACGTTAAACCCCTAAGTCCTTCATACTTCCCTTCTTCAATAGTTTTTAAGTGTTTGTTGTAAAGGAGGAAGAATCCTTGAATATCGAAGCCCCAGAGTGAATCTACACCATAGATCACTAGGATAAGAATGAATCATTGGATCCCCAAGTGGTTCAACGATTTAACACTTCGGGAGAAGTGGGTCGTTGTTGTGAAAAAGGAATAATTCCCTGAATTCCCGAAGATCAGAGTAAATATGGACCATTGGTTAATGGGTACACGTGTCTGTAGATAATCAAGTATCCGAAAGTCCAGCTATCTGGAGGATTCTGTGTGCAAATTGCTTTGACGAGAAAATTCCTGAAGTGCTGATGATGCAGCCCCCCTCCCTTTCTGGGGTTCTACGACCTCTCGGTATCTGTATCATTCCAATTGTTGAGTTAGATTGACTCTTCGGGCTCCTAAATGAACCTAGATCAATTATACACAGGCCCCATTTCTTCCTTTGACACAGGTCTTGTGCTACCTGCACATTCTATCTCTGCGCACTCTAGGAACTTCTCAATTTACGAGCACTATCTCATGTTCACTAGTTCATATGTCCTTGGGTTGTACCCTTGTGCTAATGCACGATTGTGAGAGAGACAAGAGTGGTTTCAAACCAACCCACTTTTCTCCCCTCAATCCTCCTCCATATTCCACGTATCTCCCTTCCAAAACCATGGTTGAAATTGCAGCCCGCTCAAGGATTATTATCGTCTGAGCATGTCCTGGCCCCACAATACCTTTTATTCATTGATATTCATTCTTTTGGAACTGCCTACGATCAATGTTTCTTGTCGACCTCCATTCCGCTCTTCTTTCCTCCTTCCACATGTCCCCCACAGACCTCTACGATCTGTCGACACGTAGTCCAATTCGAATCAATGATTGTTGTTGACTCTGCCTTTCCGACCTCCAAGAGTTTCAATTCTCAAACTCCACTTTCCTCTGCGTGACAATATCCTAGAGTGGAAAATTTGTTGCCACTTTTCCCCTCAAATCTATGGCTAGGATCTCCTCTATGAGTTCGGCCTTCAGGAATCTCAAATATCAATCCTTTCTCCTCAAATACGTGGAATCCTGCCACATGTCCTCCTAAATGAGATGGCCTATGATTACTTCAGGTCTTTACCTGGAGTTCACAGATCTTCACCATGTATCCTGTTGATATGACGACTATAAGTCACTTTGGGACTTTACCTGAAGTGCTCAGATGTTTGCCACATCTCCTCTCCTAATCTGACGGTTGTAAATCACTTCAAGTGATCTAAAAACTCTGATCTCCTCCAACTCTTCGGACTTCTCAGATCTCAAATCTCAACTCCTATCTCTACTAGATGGGTATCCCCCAGAGTAGAAGATCTGCTGACACATAACCTCCTAGATCAATGGTCATGCTCCCACTTCAGCACTTTGACCTCCTCGACCAGATCAATGGTCTTATGAATCTCTTCTCGATCGACAGTCGATATTTCCTCCAAGTCCTCAAACCTTTTCCCCTTCATTTTCTTCCATAGTTCTAGATCTAGTGTTGTGTGTCCTTCTTCACATCGACAACTCTCATCGGTTTTAGGACTCTGGCCTTTGGTGATTTCAAATCGCAATAGCCACAAGTCTCTGTAGTGAATCCTTCTGGAGTTCACAATCCGGTGACACCTTTCCAACCCCAAATCGACGGTTATCATTCGTTGTGGCTGTTCAAGCTTCGACGATCTCAATTCTCAAACTTTTCCTTTTCTTTTCTTCTGGAGTCCACGATATTTCTCCACATGCCCCTTCTAGATCTGATGGTCCAAAATCTTTTCGGGTCTTCGGTGCTTCGGCTCTTTAGCTCCCTGGCGCTTTGTCTCTTTGGCTCCCCAACGCTTTGGCTCTTCGGTGTTTTGGGCTTTGGGAGTCTCATCCCCTATGCATTCATTTCTCCTGGAATGTTTTCACCCGAAACAAACGATCTCTTAATGTGCGTCTCCCCTTTGATCTGATGGTCTCTATTCACTTTAGGTCCTCGAGCTTCGGCTATTTCAGTTCTCAAACTGAAACTCCAGTGTAACTTTCCCCAGAGCTCACAATCTGGTGACAAGTGTCCGCTCACAGATCAACAACTCTTGGCTCTTTGGGATTTGGTTGTTTCAACACTTCAACCTCTGCCTTCCCTTTTGGATCTCCCAGCCCATTGACACGTGTTCCCTCTGGATCTAATGGTCCAGATTCATTCCAGATCTTCGACTCTCTGTGCTTCAGGAATCTCAAGTTTTAAACCTTGAGAGATTCTCTCTCCTGTGCATGCAAGCATTAAGACTCATGCACTTTCCTTTGATCAAACGACTGTTGATCCTTCATGCTTAGATCCAATGGATGGGATCCATTCTTTCCTTTGTGTTCCCTGAATTCGCTAGGCACTGATCCAATGGATCAGGCTTCTCCTTACAACCAATCCGATGGTTGTGGTCTCTCTCGCTCCTGAGATTTATAATTCTCCCGACTTGGAATATTTTTCAAGTGTTCAAATTTCTCAGCCTTTGAACTTTCTCTTGCGAACCCAACTCCTTTGGGTCTCGCTTACTCTCTTGTAGCGTTATCTCTTCTAAGATTTTGGACTTAGAAAAAATCTGTCTCCTATGCACACCTTGAGTTATACCTTCTGAGTTTTCTTTGCTCGAATATTTTGATCAAACTCAAAATCCGAAGGATTTCTTGCATAAGAAATACTTCTCACCCTCCTGGTGTTCTCCTAGCTCAATGCACACCTTGCAGATATTTTCCTCACAGTGTGTTCAACAACTTTATTTCTCCCTAAATTGAAATAGAGTTCTCTTTTTGCACACTTGCACTCACTCGATGCCCACCTGGAAGAGCTCTATAGAGTTCACAATAACTATGGTTCTCTTTGAACTTAATAAATATTTCTTCCTGTGCACTCCTTGCAGTTCCGCTGATGAAGATTCAATAGTATCTCTCCTAAGATTTCCTTGAGGTTAACTCACCTCTGTCAATGCACTCCTTGGGAATTGTGTGCACACCTTGCACTCGGTAACTCAAAGATGAGAAACAATTGAAATTCATATAATAATTCACCAGTTCATACATTCAAACATGAAATGCATAAAAACATATAAATCATGCATACACATAAAGACACGATATGCAGGAAAAACTTCTTTTCTATTGTCTCTGTGTGTCTATACAGATGATTACAAAAACTGGATTGTAACAAAGTCCCAGTTCTCTCAAGCTCTATTTCTCAGAATTTCTAAGACCTCCTAAGGTCTCTCTCATTATCTCCTATCATTCTCTCCTTGAAATCTAATACAAGATCTCCTTGAAAAAGAGGGGCTCTCCGAGCTCGTCCTCTCTCACCTGACCTCATCTATTACATTGAAGTTTCATAAATGTTTACCCAAACCTGACTACGATATGGGCCTGCTACAAGTAACCCTTTAAGGCAATCCGACCACTACCTGTACAAAGGCATGGTCCGACATTTATAGTCTTACAACATGAAAATTCGTATAGGATTATTTTAAATTTAAAAATGGGAGGGTCGGTGCCTCTCCCTTTATCCATTGCACGTCTACATGTTGGTGTGTTGGCATATTTGCTAAGGTGGAGAAATGATCCTGCATCATACTTCACTACTAGGAAAAAAATGAGCTACTCTTCTCCAGTGTTGAAATCCTCCTGGATCCCAAATTCTCTTCTGGAGTTGTCCTCTTGCTCCTCTACTTTTTTTTTTGTTGTTGTTGCTACTGCATCTTCTTCCCTATTGCTATGGCAGATTCTCCTCTATTCAAGTCTCCTTTACTGACTACTTCTATTGACATCAACATCATCCTTCTGATCTCTTCTATTACCCTGTCCAGATGCTCTAGTGGCTAGCTCTCGTTATGCAATATCCTTGGTTGCAACTCTTCCTTACTAGTGGATGGATCAACTCGATCCCCCTTACAATTTTCTCCATCTCTTATGGCCTTAGCTTGCCACCCTACTGTAGACTCCAGTTCCATAGTCTCTTCCTGACTGACCTGTTGTTCAGTCTCCTCCACTGACCTATTGGCTTCTTCTATCAACTCTTCTTGTGTTGGCATATCTCCAATATCCTCGAACCATTCCTATGGTTGGTATGCTCTTCTATATGTCTCCAACTTGACCTGTTGGATGTGCAAGCCTCATTCCATGGCTTATAATTCCTCATGCAGCTCATCAAATTCTATGCTCTCTTCTTCCTCTTCTGCTATAGTCTCTAGTGTTGTAGTCATTTCCAGTTCATCTTCATGGCTGAAAATTTTGAGAAATTATGTCAAATGCTCTTCTACTGAAATTTGCACGACTATCTTCTGATAGTCATCTGTTGGATCTAGATTGTCCAACCAATCCTCCAACATCCTTAATTCTATCTCCCATTGAGTGAGCATATCAACTTTGTGCTCCTCTTCTTATTTTCCTCAGGAAGATTATGATATCTTCTCCTTCATCATGACAGTCAATGTTGGTTGTCCTTCCCTTGTTGCTACACTTTCGTCATGTGCACTAGCCTTCCTTTGGTTGTTTGGCAAGAATTCCTTGATCCGTCCAATGAACAAAGTACTCCTCTGATCCTCTTCCTTTGTGATGGAAGTATTCAACTTCTCATCGTCTTCATTCACATCGTATGCAAACTCATATGAGTCTTCATATATCAACACTTACTGCTGACATGAACTCACTTATGAGATCCCGAGACTTTTCGACGGTCTCATGTCCTTCTCCCTACCCACCTGGAAGTTTGGGGATATTCTGCTATCCACCTGGAAGTATATGAGATCAACCAATCCCATCTCATCGCCCACTTGGAAATATGAAATTTTTTCACTCCTCCTCTGGAAGTATACGATATCTCCACTTGATCTCTTTCCATTTCCTACCTGGAAACTTGAAAGTCCATTTTCACCCACCTAGCATTTTATGACATCTTCATCTGATATCTTCTCCTCCTCCTCACTGATATTTCTCCCAGTCTCTGGTTCATAGATGTGAATTAGTTCCTCATCTAGTTCATTGAGGTTTTCCGTATGCCTCAACCACCTTTTCATTAGCCTTCACTGTCCTCTGGCCAACAATTTCTGAACATGCCATCACTTTCTTCTTCATGGGCCACTCATACACCCAATGTGTTTCTGCATCTTGCTTCATTTTAAATGAAAGATTCTGCATTTTTTCTCTTATATTATTGAGCTCTAGATCCATATCTAGATTTCATTTATTCTTGTTTCCTTCTCTTCAACCATGTCCATGGCCTTCAGTAGCCATTTCCACCTTATACCCGCCCTCCTGGAAAGTCTATGGATTACTCTACATCTGTGAGCATCTCCATCTTCTTTTACAACTCACCTGGTTGTTTGAATATTTACTGTTTCATCCATGCAACAACCTTCTCATAGAGAATCAGTACTCTTCCTTCCTTCACTTATGGTTTATAGGAAAAATCCTTTTTATGATACCACCTAATGTTATTAAGTCATCTACTTTTACCGTCTCGTCCTTTGCCTACGATATGCAGAAAATTTTTGGAATTTCGCTTCTTTCTCTTTCACCTGAAATATACAGATGAAAATATCAACTCTGATACCACCTAATGGTGTGTATTAGAGTATATCCTTCCTCTACTCTCTTCTATAGAAACAAACAATCTATTCTTTGATACTACCTGATGCAACCCCCCTCCCCTTCTGGGGTTATGCAACCTCCCGATCTCTAGATCATTCCAATTGTTGAGTCGGATCAACTCTTTGGGCTCCTAAATGAACCCAGATCAATTATACACCAGCCCCTTTTCTTCCTTTGGTGCAAGTCCTATGCTATCCACACCTTTTGTCTTTGTGCGCTCTGGGTGCTTCTCAATTTGCAGGCACTAGCTCCTGTTCACTAGCCCCTTCCTTCATATGTCCTTGCGTTGTTCCCTTGTGCTAATGCATGATTGGGGGAACGAGAAGAGTGGTTTCAAACCAACCTTATTTTCACCCTGAATTCCTCCTCTAGTTACCATGTATCTCCCTTCCAAAATTGTGGTTGAAATTGCGGCCCGCTCAAGGATTATTATCGTCCGAGCATGTCCTGGCCCCACAATCTCTTCTATCCATCGATCTTCATTCCTTTGGTGCTTCCTATGATCAATGAATTTTATTGACCTCTGTTCCACTCTTCTTTCCTCCTTCCATGTGTCCCCCACAGGCCTCTACGATCTATCGAAACGTAGTCCAATTTGAATCAATGGTTGTTGTTGACTCCGTCTTTCTAGCCTCTGGGAGTTTCAATTCTCAAACTCCACTTTCCTCTGCATGAAAATATCCTAGAGTGGAATATGTATTGCCACCTTTCCCCTTGAATCTATGGCTAGGATCTCTTCCATGAGTTCGTCCTTCGAGAATCTCAAATCTCAATCCTTTCTCCTCAAATACACAGAATCCTTCCACATGTCCTGTTAAATCAGATGGCCTAGGATTACTTCAGGTATTTACCTAGAGTTCACAGATCTTTTTCATGTCTTCTCCTGATCTGACCACTATAAGTCACTTCAGGACTTTACCCTGAGTGCTCAAATGTTCGCCATGTCTCCTCTCCTGATTTGATGATTGCAAATCACTTCGGGTGATATGACAACTCTGATCTGCTGCGACTCTTCGGACTTCTGAGATATCAAATCTCAACTCTCATCTCTATAGACTGGGTATCTCCTGGAGTGGAATATCTGTTGACACGTACCCTCCTAGATCAACAGTCGTGCTCCCACTTCGGTACTTTGACCTCCTCGACCAGATCAACAATCCTACGACTCTCTTCTTGATCGATGGTCGAGATTTCCTTCGAGTCCTCAGACCTTTTCCCCTCTATTTCCTTCAAGAGTTCTAGATCTCACGCCGTGTGTCCTTCTTCACATCGAGGAATCTCATCGTTTCTGGGACTCCGGCCTTCGGTGATTTCAAATCTCAATAGCTACAAGTCTTCGGAGTGAATCCTTCCGAAGTTCACGATCTGGTGACACTTGTCCATCCCCAAATCGATGACTATCATTCGCTCCGACTGTTCAGGCTTTGACGATCTCAATTCTCAAACTTCCCCTTCAATTTTCTCCCAGAGTCCATGATATTTCATCATGTGCCCCTTATGGATCTGATGGTCCAGAATTTCTTTGGGTCTTCAGGTATTCGTCTCCTCAACACATCAGCTCTTTGGCTCCCCAACACTTCGGCTCTTCAACATTTTCGGCTTTGGGACTCTCAAGCCCTATGTGTTCATTTCTCCTGGAGTATTTTCACCCAAAACACATGATCTCTTGATGCATGTATCCCCTTTGATCTTACGGTCTCTATCCACTTCGAGTCCTCGGGCTTCAGCTATTTCAGTTCTCAAACTGAAACTCTAGTGTAACATTCCCCAAAGCTTATGATCTGGTGACAAGTGTCCCCTCACAGATCGATAGCTCTCAGCTCTTCGGGGTTCGACTATTTCAACACTTCAACCTCCGCCTTCCCTTCTGGATCTCCCGACCCATTGACATGTGTTCCCTCTGGATCCAACGGTCCAAGTTCATTATGGCTCTTTTCCTCTCCACGCTTCAGGAATATCAAGTTTCAAACCTTGAGAGATTATCTCTCATGTTCATATGAGCATTAAGACTCGTGCACTTTTCTCTGATCAGATGGCTATTGATCCTTCACGCTAAGATCCAATGGATGGGATCCATTCTTTCCTTTTCACACCCTCTATTCTCTAGGAACTGATCCAACGAATCAAGCTTCTCCTTACAACCAATCTGATGGTTGTGGTCATTTCCCCTCCTAAACTTTATAATTCTCCCGAATTGGAAGATTTTTCAAGTGTTCAAAGTTCTCGACCTTTGAACTTTCTCTCATGAACATGACTCCTTTGGGTCTCGCTTACACATTATTTTTTTCATCCTTATGAACATTAATGATGTAAGCCTATCTATTTCCTTCAGAAGGGTCAGTGGCCTGAGTTCCTGAAGAAGGAAGGGAGAAGAACTTTTCCTGAGAAAAGAAGTTGCATTTTCCTTTGTAAAAACCCTATAAAAAATGAAGTTTCCAGGTTGCTATATAGGCAGGGTGTGAGAATGCCTAATTCTCATAGGTTGTACCATAGCTAGGTTGTGAGAGGTTCGTAGGTTGCTCTATAGGCAGGGTGTGAGAATGCTTACACGTGGGAAAAACAAGCGTTTTCTCGAATTTTCTAGAAGGAGAAACTTCCATGGTGAGGCGGCATTTGAATGGTTTGGATCTTACTCACTTTCATGATTTAGTGGGATCATCCTAACCTCCTCACCTTATCCTCTTCAACTTATAAAAGGAGAGGAGGTCTCAATGAGAAAGTTATCTTTGGAGCTTTTGGGATTAGCTTAAGTTGGATTTGGCTTGGAATTATTAGCTTGGTTAGAGTGGTTTTGAGTTTTTCCTTTGTCAAGATAGATTGTGAATACTATCAGATCTGTGCTCTCAGAATTCTTGGAGTGAAATTGTGTGGGGAATGAAGGAAAATTGGAAGGGACCTTATGACATCAAGGCCATGGTTGTAATCTCTCTTTCACATTTAATATGATACAGTAATATGATTCTTCCCTATAAAGCTTGTTGTGTTTTATTGTATGATTCCTTGATCACATACATAGGTTTATATTGAGTTTATGGTTTTGCTATCACTTTGGTTGGTTGCGTTATTTTGAAGGTTCATCATTGGATGAGTGTTGGAACGGAGCTAGGTTGGTGATGGCGAGAGGAAGCGACATTTAAATGGTATGTCACCCATCCCTCTTTAGTTATTAAATTAAATATCTAAAACTTAAGGAAAGTGTCATGTTCTGGTGTGTTTTGTTCTAGATCTAGGTGTATCTAGGGAGATCAGTTAGTTTCTACACCTACCAATTTATCCGATAACAAAATTGGTGACCATACTGGGGAACAGATTGTTTCCTAGTTAGTCTAGTTTCCCTTCCTTTGATTGCTTGTTTTCTGGTTTCTGAGTCTATGGGACATCCATCCAGACTCTCTAGATCTAGAAGTTCACTTAGATTCCCTATCCTTTTTCAAAGTTTTGTTTGATTACAGACATTCTTGCACTGTACATCTATGTGGCCTACAAGAATCATTGATGTTCGTACCCTACTGTTTAGTTTAGTGAGAACTTCTCACACCCTACCAATGTCTAGCCTGCGAGAATACCTAATTCTCACATTGTACTCTACTGCTACGTTGAGAACATGTTTGTAAACCTTTTTGGATTGGGTCTTGTCATCTTTTGATGACCCCATTTTTCTTTGATCAGCTGGATTGAACTTTTGGAGCCTATATTATTATGTTTACAGTCTGCTTGACATTATTTGAGTTACTTTTAGCCACATTGCCTTTGTTCGGTTTTGAAGGATTAGTCTCTTGCTTTTAGTATCTTTCAATTACAAAGCGTGTGTTTTCTTTAGAATTTTTTAGGGAAAGATCAGATTTCTTCTGAATAGTTCACTTTAAAAGAAAACTTTTAGTTTGGGTTTCTTTGTTTTAAGCAAGTTCATTATTTCTTTTCTTGAATTCTTTTAAGAAAAAGGATTTAATTTCTTGATTTATATTAGATTGGGGGCATCCTTTCATTTGAAGTAGTGAAATTGCATGATTCTTGGCATTTTTTGGTCTTAGATTCCGAAAAAAAGTCCCCCTCATGGCCGAGGGGGGGCCATGAATCATGCATTGGTGTACAGTACCTTTTTCTCATTTCTTGAGAATCTTGATATTGATGAGTTTAATATATTTTGGGACATTGTGCATATGGGAATGATAAATGTTTTCTCCTTCTCGTAGCATAGCTTTCATCGAAATGAAAAGATTGCATCTTCATCTCTTTGCATAATTTTCGAGTCAGTCAAAACACCATATTGTCCACGCCATTTTCCTTTTGAGTAACAACAACCATAAAATAAAGCATTTATAAAAAATTGATTAGACATTTTTATCTTTTTTGGTAGAAAACCTACATTAGATTAGTCGTAGGGCTTTGGAATAGGTGTGAAAGATAACTTTCCAAAGCTGCAAACAAACATAGTATCTTGTGATAGGGAGAGTTAAATCCACTTACTACATTTTGTCCTGGGAAGCCCTTCTAACACAAGGGTCAAACACGAGGTTGCATTGAGACTGACAGAGTTACTCACCCTGCTTCGTTGGTCTTGGTGTAGATATTGCGCGTATTATGGGGGTCACTTGAAGGTATACCCAAAATTATGAGTGGAAGCCTTTTGAGTTGATTTCAGGCTAGATACCCTGCCCTTGCACATGGATCAGACTGTCAACTATTTCCCCAGGCATCACTTAGTGATTGGTAACCTTAGGGGCCTATCTCTTTAGGGTATTTACACAAGGTGACTGCAGAGGGGCAAGTCTTCATGGTACCTGGAATCGACGTTGGCCAAACTCACTTGGGTTCCTTGGAGGGTATACCCACGATTATGTGTGGGAGCTTGCACGAGGGTGTAAGTCCGTTAAGTAGGTCATCAATGTAAATTTTCCACCCACTCTATCTCAACCCATTCGTACTTTGTTCCCACAATGTTGGATTTCATTACCAGCTAGTGCGTTCATTGTGAGAAGGTTTTGTTTGCTTGCTTGCTTACTAGATTTTTAGCGTGTGCTGTTTGTTTTCCCTAGTGGAATCTAGATTGGATATTCATTTTAATGGAGTCAGTTCCCAGAATAACCAATGAAGGAACCCCTGCTCCAGGGGAACCTTTTGATTTTCCTTCTTACGAAAACATTGGTCCTCCTCATATCGCTACTTTGAGCCTTCCAGGTCTCACGATTGGATTACCGGTATGGTTGTTTTCCACTCAGGTAATCTCAAATGCAGTTAGTGTTTCAGTTGCAAGCACTTCCCCCCAAGAGCATCAACCTCATGTTGATCCTTCACCTTCTTCACCAGTAAGGTCTTCTTCACCTTCTTCGCTTGCAAGGTTGCCTTCCGTTTCATCTTCGTCGTCGAGTGAAAGTTCTGAAGCTAGTAACCCGGTGAATAAGAAGAAGAAGAAACAAAAGATTAAGAAGAAGAAAATTAAGCAAGGATCCAAAATTCCAACCACTATCAAACATGTTGGAAAACAACCAGTTACTGTTAATTGTGTTGGGAGTGTTGATGATGTCAAGATCACCCAAACAACTCGTAAGCCCAAGTACCCTTGCAGGATTTGTAAAGGTAACCATCTTCTTAAGGAATGCCCTGGTCTATCCAAGGTTATAGAAGCATGGTCTACACATCCTCGCCAACCCATGTCATTAGCCTCTGAACAACATGCTGATGAATTCCCGTCGACTAGTCAAGATACTGTTGCGAAGAAGAAAATTAGAGTCAAGCTCTCGTGTATGCTATGCAAAGGGAGTCATCTAACACATATTTTCCCTCATATGGAAGAAGCCTCAAAATTCCTGGAAGAGATGACTGTTTCACAACCCCAACTTCCAGCTGATTATCGCAAGCTTTCTCTCAACCCCCCTATAGTTGATGAAGTGATCGATCTAGTTCCCTCGTCGGTCAGTTCGATTGATCATGTTATCAATCTGCCCATGTCCTTAATTGAACCAGTTGACAAAGTGGTTGATCTGATCCCATATTTGGTCGATCCCACTCTCTCTTTAGAGAGTTTTACTAAAGTGGTCGATCTGATCCCATCCTCGGTCGATCCCACTCTCCCGTTAGAGAGTGTCACCCAAGTGGTCGATCTGTTTCCATCTGTCGACCCCATTCTCTCCTTGGAGAATGAAACTCAAGTGGTCGATCTGATCTCTCCATCGGTTGATCCTACTCTCCCGCTAGAGAGTAAACCCAATACTACCCATGTTTTTCTCATTGATACAGAATCTCTCATGCCGAGGGGTATTCCTCCTTCTCTCGTAGGACCCCCTCCAAGTAATGAGTCCATCCATTTTGATTGGGGTGTGCCAACTGGACCTCATCTTCCCTCTTACATTCCTTTCCAAATTATAGTACAGGTTTGTGGTCAGAATATTCCTCAAACTTTGATAGATGAAGGTTTGTTTGTTAGTATTTTGTCCTTTATTGCTTGGCAAGCTTTGGGTTATCCTCCACTTGCGCCAGTTACACAAAATCTATTATCTTTTAATAGAAGAACCAGTCAACCTTTAGGGACCGTTCCTTAGTTTCCTGTAACTTTGGGAGGGAAAACTATCTTTATTGATGTCATGGTAGTCCAAGACCCCTTGGATTTCGCTTTACTCCTTAGGCGAGATTATGTCTATGCCATGAAAGCTATTGTGTCTACTCTTTTTCATGTGATATATTTCCCTCACAATGTATGAGTTGTGACTATTGATCAACTTTCATTCATTGACCCCAACTGGATTTCCTCCCTAAATGGTTCTTATATGCAGACGGTATCGCCCCCACCATAGGTCAATTATGTGGTGTTGTCACCCATGGCTTCAACTTCTGATGACTTAGATCCAGTAGTTGACATGGTGATATCTTCGATAGGGTTGTTAGAGCCTGATCTCTTTACCCCTGTCGCAACCCTCGATATTGTGTCCTTCTAGAGTGTGTTTCTTCCTTCCAGTGAAGACCTCTTGGAAGCCATGACCGATTTTTGTCCCCTGACACGGTGTCATTCTGGAGCATTGTCTTCTTGGAATCCATGATTAAGAAGAGAGACTCCGAGGATAGTTTTTGCATCTCTAAGGAAACCTCGTTAAAAAATGAAACAAAGGTCTTTGAGCATAGTTTTCTAATTTCAAGCTCGTTAAAAAATGAAACCACTTACAAGGATAGTTTTTTCATCTCTGTGGCAACCTCGTTAAAAAATGAAACAAAGGTTACGAGCATAGTTCTTGTTTCTATGTCAAGCTCATTAAAAAATGAAATAGTTTCCCCCCTCTCCATTTGGGTCAAGTCCTACGTCTAGTATTTGAAGATTCATTTCGTTCATCTTTGCAATTGGATGAAACGAATCTTGGGGGACATTGCTTACAGCCTCTGGACTTCATGTTGAAGTTAGAGCCACTAGCTTCTTAAGCTAGGGGCTAAGTACCAGCCATGTGTTGGGAAGTCGCAAGCATAGTTTTTTATGGTTCAAGCTTGTGTAAAAATGGAACCACCTACCTCAAGCATAGTTTCCTCTGGTTCAAGCTTGTGTAAAAATGAAACCAGGTCCAAGCATAGTTTAGTTTAGTTTTTAAGCTTGTGTAAAAATTAAAATCTATCCCAAGCATAGTTTTGTTTTGTTTTAAAGCTTGCATAAAAATGAAAACAATCTCGAGCTTAGTCTTTGTTCTTTCTCATGATCATAAATACATGAGAATAAATTACCAAGATTAGTATTTGTTCTTTCTCGTGCTCATAAATCAATGAGAATGTAACCAAGTATACTTTTATCACTTTTTCGGACTCGTAAAGGTTATACGAAAAAGGAACCCACTGGAGTTCCCTTTAAGCTCTTTTCAGACTCTCTAAACATGAAAAGATTGTCGAGCGATATTGTTCTTTTCACACTCGTTAAAGTATTTGAAGAAAGATTATGTTGGGTGATAATTTATCTCATCAGACTACTTTACGAAAAAGGAACTGAGAGAGTTCTCTTTTAAGTGTTTTTACAGACTCTATAATCATGAAACCCCCCCAAGTTTTCTATATTTGGACTCGTTAAACAAGCATCGAAAGACCCATATGGGGCCGAACCACTCCTTCCTAGGGTTCTTTAATTATACTTCGAAGGATTCATCCAAAGGATGAGATTACATCAACAAGCATATGTTATCCTCCTCAAGCTTGTGTAAAAATAAAGAGGTACTCGCCAAAAATGGTGGGGGAAAAAATTGGGAAAGAAATATGTCTAAACCTATATTCCATGGAAGAGTCGCTTTTGAACATGACACCCTTTCACTCGCCTTGTGTCTAGGTTGGAAAATCCACTTGTCTCCTAACCATACTCCTTTATAAGACTACAAATTGGTCTGTGATCCCTGTTGTTGAGTCAGTGTTTCCAAGACAATTGTCATGTCATCAATATGTTCAAAATGAAGTTCAACCCAAAAAGCTTTCTATTGCGTCAGCCATTTATGTAGTCTTTAAGCCTTCTATTGCATCAACCATCCTTGAGTCAGTCCTGAATCACTTGTTACTCTGATCTACTTCAAATCTTGTTACCCATTTCGTGTCATTGATGGGGGATACATTAAGGCCCTCCTGTGATGAGTCTTTTCCTGTCAAATTCAACTCATTATCTAGGAATCAAACTTAAAAACTAATTGGTGCCTTGGAACTTGCATGCCTCAATGACAGGCTTCCTCACTTTCGACAGTGGGTTTTCATTATTGACCCCTAATCGGGAGATTCCGCCGAGTGTTCTACTTCATCTCATTTATTCACATCCATTGCATTATATTAGTGTACCTTGGGATTCATTGACATTAATGGTGATTTCCCTCACACTTATTAATGGTTCTCATCATTGATCGGTAATCAAGTGATTTCTACCATGTTCGACTTCGACACATGTATTCACATGGTTAGATTCGTACTATAGAGTGGTGGAGATGAAGACCCTGGATATTTTTCTGACAAATCCAGGTTGCATTGGAGTATATCCAGTGTACTGTTGCATAGATCCACATTGTATGTCTGGTGGCTATGTTCAAATTTGAGTCTTTAACACATAGATCCACAGTGTATTTTTGGTGGCTATGTTCAGATTTGAGTCATAATGGTGTGGATCCACAGTGTATGTTTGGTGTCCATGACCTGTCTTACTTGACATGGATCTTCGCATGTTGGCATTTATGCTCTGATTTATTTGTATTCTGGGTATGGGAATGCCTACCTCAGTGATGATATATTATTGTACTATTTTTCCTTGTTTGTTGGCAGGATTCCGACTGACTGTTCCTTGTTCCCTACACACACTCGACAAAGTATTTCAGCTATCACTATGTTCTAACTTCATACTTTGGGGGCTCTCTATTACACATTATTTTTGTCATCCTTATGAATGTTAATAATGTAAACCTATCTGTTTCCATCAGAAGGGTCAGTGCCTGAGTTCCTGAAGAAGGAAGGGAGAAGAACTTTTCCTGAGAAAAGAAGTTTCATTTTCCTTTGTAAAAACCCTATAAAAAAGGAAGTTCGCAGGTTTCTATATAGGCAGGGTGCGAGAATGCTTGATTCTCGCAGGTTGGACCATATCTAGGTTGCGAGAGGTTCGTAGGTTTCTCTATAGGCAGGGTACGAGAATGCTTACACGTGGGAAAAAAGAGAATTTTCTCAAATCTTCTAGAAGAAGAAACTTCCATGATGAGGTGGCATCCAAATGGTTTGGATCTTACTTGCTTTCATGATTTAGTGGGATCATCCTAACCTCCTCAACTTATCCTCTTCTACTTATAAAAGGAGAGAATCTCTCACAGAGAAAGTTAGCTTTGGAGCTTTTGGGATTAGCTTAAGTTGGATTTGGCTTGGAATTATTAGCTTGGTTAGAGTGGTTTTGAGTTTTTCCTTTGTCAAGATAGATTGTGAATACTATCAGATCTGTACTCTCAGAATTCTTGGAGTGAAAGTGTGTGGAGAATGAAGGACAGTTGGAAGGGACCTTATGACATCAAGTTCATGGTTGTAATCTCTCTTTCACATTTAATATGATACAGTAATATGATTCTTCCCTATAAAGCTTGTTGTGTTTTATTGTATGATTCCTTGATCACATACATAGGTTTATATTGAGTTTATGCTATTGCTATCACTTTGGTTGGTTGCGTTCTTTTGTAGGTTATTCATTGGATGAGCATTGGAACAAAGATAGGATGGCGATGGTGAGAGGAAGCAACATTTAAATAGTATGTCACCCATCCCTCTTTAGTTAGTAAATTCAATATCTAAAACTTAAGGAAAGCATCATGTTCTGGTGTGTTTTGTTCTAGATCTAGGTGGATCTAGGGAGATCAGTTAGTGTCTGCACCTACCGATTTATCCGATAACACTCTCCCTTATGGCGTTCTCCTGGCTCGATGCACACCTTGGAGAGATTTTCCTCACAGAGTGTTCAACAACTCTATTTCTCTCAAACTTGAAACAAAGTTCTCTTTATGCACACTTGTACTCACTTTATGCCCACTTGGTAGATCTCTACAAAGTTTAAAGTAACTCTAGTTCTCTTTGAACTCGATAAAGAGTTCTTCCTGTTCACTCCTTGCACTTACACTGATGAAGATTCAACGGTATCTCTCCTGAGATTTCCTTGAGGTTAACTCACCTTTGTCAACGCACTCCTTGCGAACTGTGTACACACCTTGCACTCAGAATCTCAAAGACAAGAAACAATTGAAACTCATATAATACTTCACCAGTTCATGCATTCAAACATGAAATGCATAAAAACATATAAAGCATACATACACATAAACACACGATATGCAGGAAAAACTTCTTTTCTTTTGTCTTTGTGTGTCTATTTAGATGATTACAAAAATTGGACTGTAGCAAATTCCCATTTCTCTCAAGCCCTCTTTCTTAGAACTTATAATACCTCCTAAGGTATCTCTCATTCTCTCCTATCATTCTCTCCTTGAATTATGATACAATATCTCCTTACAAAAGAGGGACTTTGTGATCTCATCCTCTCTCACCTAACCTCATCTATTACATTGAAGTTTCATAAATGTTTATCCAGACCTGACTACGATATGGGCATGCTACAAGTAACCCTTTAAGGAAATCCAACCACTACCTGTACAAAGGCATGGCCCAACATTTACATTCTGACAACATAAAAATCCGTATAGGATTATTTCAAATTTAAAAATGGGAGGGTCGGTGCCTCTCCCTTTCTCCATTGTGCATCTATGTGTTAGCATGCTGGCACATTTGATGAGGTGGAGCAATGCTCTTGGATCACATGAAGCCTAGAGTCAATCTAGATGGTCCATTGACTGTGACACATGGACCATGGATTTCCTCCCTTTGCCAATTTGGCATTCGACAATTTGGGAGGCAACGTGTTTTGGAGTCTCAAAACTCCTGAAGTCTGGAGTACTGGAGTGAATCACAGCCGTTGGTTGTTGGAGAAGTTTGGACCATCAATTATTAAACACTTCAGGAGTTCTCTAGTTCAAAGTTCAGGGGATTTGAAGTGTATTGTGTGAAGATATTTTGAAGCCTGAATCTCCAGAGTGTCGAAGTCAATTTTTTTGAAATCTTAAGCCACATGTTTTATGCCTGAGCTCACATGAAGAATCCGTTGGAGTAAAACAACCCTCATGAACCCAAATTTTCATGTAGGTAGGGAAGAAATGACATGTGGTAAGGAATCCCTAAGGGTTCAGTAAGGACCTGGAATCCACTTCATATCCTGTATAATTTGATCCTATATCGGGCGTTCAGACGAGCCCCAGGGGGGGTTTGCATCAATCCACAACCAATAAGCATGGTAAGAAGAAGGAGGAACTAAGACTCTATGAAAAATATGGTATACAATGGGGAGGTTGAGGAGTGTACATTGCACTGATTAATGAAAAGTAGGCCAACATGGCTCGATACCTGATTGTAGGGAAGGTGATGTGAAATTACATAAAGGGTGAGTGTATTATGGATGCCATCATAGTGATGCATTTCACTAAGAATGGTGCACCTATGAGTTGGTGCAAATACCTCCTCACCGATTTATTCCAAGCTTAAGTGGATGTGCATGACCAAGATGGGTATTTCATCTATGGATACTGCTAACACATGTAAATTTTCAATTTTTTATTTAGCCTAAATTGTGTTTTTTTACATGGTGATTGCATTAAGTGCATTGAGGTTAATACGTCCAGATTCATTTGATAAAATCTTGCAACAGCTGGAGTTGGACAAGAAAGAAAAAGGAAATCTTGATATACTTGTTGAAGTAGTAGAGGGTTGACTCCCTGGAGTTGGTTCACACATTTTTGACATTTTTCCTTTTTTTTCATGGAATGCATCAAGCCCCTAAACCTAATTTTTAATTTTCCATGAATATTTGGAGTTGTATATCCTTTTCACAATGGTTTTTTCATCAAGGATGGATTTTTCTCAATGGCCAAATCATGTTTCTATTTATAAAAGTGTTTTGAAGCCTTTTGGAGAAGTCATGAACAACAAAAGAAGAAATTTGCAGTTGCACAACAAGGCTCACTGCGCAACTGTCTTGGTAAATTTTGAGTAGTGAAATGAAGGCTTGTTTTTGTGGTTTTGGTTTGTAACACTCATCAATTAACAAATGTTGAAACAATCATCATCATGCATCAGTGAAGGAAGAACTCTCATATGGAGGTTACATAGGTTTCATAGCATCCTATCATCATCTACAAAGTTAATTTCATCAACAAACATTCACCATTCATTATTTTGAGTCAAAAAGGTGGTCAAAGAGTCAAAATACCTCATTGCACAACCTGCTACGGAAATTTTGAAGGATACATTTGCATAGCGGACTTGTTGTGCAATTGTCAAAGCATCCACTTGTGCATTTAATGATTATTGAGGAAGGTTTTATTTGGTTTTTGGGTTCAAAGTAATTTAATATTTTATGCTAAATACCTTCAACATCAATCCCACCAATATTCTCTTGCAAAACCCTCAATTTCAATCACGTTGCGCAAATGACTGTTTTAGTGGTCAACTTCAAGATTGCTTTCTGAACATCTGGAGAGGAATTTTAAAAAATGCAGAGCGGTTTTTGTCAAGCACAGAACCAACAACAAAAAAAAACTCTCATATTTTCAATAGGTGTCATATTTTGAGATATTTAAATGAATATTTACAATCCATTTTTCCATATTTAAGAATTTAATGATTTCCTGTTTTAGTAATCATCTTTGGGCATAAATTCTGAGAATTTAGAGAGGAGTTTTTGAAAATACAAAGAGGTTTTTGTCAAGAACAGACCCAATAATAAAAACCTCTCATTTTTTTCACAACTATCATGGTTTGGAAGATATGAAATGATATTTGAGGCCTATTTTCCAGAATTTCGCCAAGCCATATTTCATGTAGGTTACTGTTGCGCAACAACCTTACTGCACAACTGTGACAGAGTGTCGATAATGTGTCCAAATCATCATGGATAGGTCAGAAGAGGCACGAAGTCATCTTCAACGAGCACCAAGTTCAAATATCACCATATCATGGATTCAATGTTATGATGTAATTAATGAGTCAATGTTGACTCCTTCCTTGTAGCAGTTTGTTGAAGATTTTGTTGTTAAAATATACGTAACTGTAGCTAATATTAGGATAGAAGTTGAATTCAAATTTGGAAAGTTAGAAATACATTTTTGTATATATTTTATGGAGCTACATCAACTCAAATTTGGATGGGAGTGTATGAGATTTTTCATTGACTGAATATTGAAAACATTTTCTGGATATTAATGAAATTTTGTTTGGACTAGAAGTCCCTGTAAAATGATATCATAGATTCATGTGATTATTTATTTTTATGCTTGTGTTTCTCTTGTTTATATGTTTTGATTAATTTAGCTAACTTTGTATGCGTATTTCTTCTTTAAATATTTAGTGAGGTGTATGTGGTAGAATTCACTTAAAATTGGTGCTTTGTTATATATATTTTCATATCCTTTATTCTACAATCACCCTGGGATTCATCCTTGATAGATGCCCCCAGGGGTTGTTTATTTTCTATCTAAACTTCATCTACAATCACATTTGAATGTGTAAAGGGGAGTTTTCTACCTTTCCTATGAGGTTGTCAGATTTCAATTAACCAAGTTCCCATCAAATTATCATTGTTCTCCCATTTTGACTCCATTGCCCAATGGACTTTCTACCCACCTTGCCACCAACTCTATAAATTCAATATTTCCTTAGAGATCTATCCTTTGTATGAAATTCCAAATCAATCCTTTCATTGATTGATTTGAAGAGAGAGAGCCCCCTCTAGGTTGGAAGGGATATCTTTTAGCCTCAAGTTGATTTATGGTTACCTCTGTGATTTTCTTCCTCACCCAAAAGAAATTTACAAAGTGATAAATTTCGGCATTGTTTCCGAGGAGAAAAGGTGAAATATTCCCTGGGATAAATGACAAATTTCATATCTAAGTGTTGATGGTGAACAATGATTAGACATAATAAGGTTGTGTACTTTTCACCTGGCGATTCCAACCTCAAAGAATTCATAGGTTTAAAGTTTCACTGGCGACTTCATTATCTCAAGATGATTTTCATGTCTGTAAGGTATGATCCTATGCATCGCTCACATATTCCATTTTTTCCAAGAATTCCTAGTGTAGATTATAAAACCTACCTCCCAAGGTTCAAATATTAAAAAAGTGATGATCTGACTATTCATTTGGTTAGATTTCACATGCATGTTCATAAGTTGATGGTTCAATTTCATGAAGATTGCCTGATGAATATGTTCATGGTATCCTTGGAGGGAAATGCACAATTATGGTATGAAATATTGCCAACTTATTGTTTGTATTTGTTGATTAAGGTTGGTTGTCATTGATGTCAACCCTTGAAGAAAGCCCCATAGCACAAAGGTTTGGGTAATGGACCCAATATATTTTTATGTAAAGATGACTCATTATTGTCTTGTCATGGTTGATAAGAAGTAAAGATGGATGAACTCCAAAGTGGTCCCATTATGGTGAAATCCCTCACGGGAAGACTCTTTGCAGATTGAGTTATCCTAGAAGTATTGATAGATAACCCATGATTTAATGTGGAATAATGAGATGAAGGACAGTGAATTTGTCAGGAAAACTATCCTAGATGTATATTTCTTTTCATGTCGTTTCTAGTGGTATGTGGAACGTCACATAACTCCTCACGATTAGAGAGTTATGACCATATGAAGTTGAAGAACCCCCATGAGTCTTATAGAAGCCCCCATGAGTCAAAGTGTTTTGCAAAAAGAAATTATTTTAAATGAAGAAGCCCTAAAATAAGCAAATTGTAAGGCTACATGAAGATATAAATAAGAGACATAGCTCACTCACTAAACACATACTTGTACATGTTGTATATCTATTTTCTTGTCTAAATATTATTGTAAATACTTGTGGATACATCTGAAGTGGCGAACGTTTGAGGTAGCACGAAGGGTTGACAACGAAATTCTTAGAATTATAGTGAATACAAAAAAACCCTATTTTCTGAGGTGTACACGGGTTGTCTGTGTATGGGGTGCATACATGTTGAGTTATACATGGGCTTTCTGTGTATAGGGTGCATACATGATGAGTTATACACGGGTTGTCAGTGTATTAGGGTGCATACATGATGAGTTATACGTGGGTATTTTTTTTATAGGTTGCATACATGATTGATCCAGGTGGATATCGGTGGCCACCCACCTTTTCTAGCTGGCTCAAAACAACTTTCTCACAATTTTGATAATTTACTATTTTTAGCAGTTTTTCGGGTCTTGAACTTATGAAGTTGTTTTGAGGCCCTAAACGACATTTTTGGGGGTATGTTGCAATCAATTTTTTGCAATTGTTGTATTGCTCGAATATATCTTTCCAATGGGCTATCATATGCCTAAAACATAGATTGTATGAAAAAGTTATGACCACGGGAAGTTGATGTACTGACTTACCCAAACGGGGTCCACATGAATTTTGGCGCTTCATCTCCTAGGGTTAGGTTTTTGGATGTTTAGGGTTTTTGAAACTCTTATTTATTGTAAAAATGCCTTGAGAGCCTCATTGTAATAAACTTCTTCTAAATGAGCATAGCCGTCACATCTCTTCTCAGAGATAAGCTGCCACCATTCAAGCAAGCTTGTTTTCCGCTGCATTTTACAGTTTCAACTTATTTCCTTATTGAATAGAAAACCAGTTTTACTGTATCTCTGTTATTCTGTGTTAATCATTTGGTAATAATCTGTAGTCATTTCATTCTACTCATAAAATCCAGATCAGTGGTATCAGAGCGGTCTTCTCCTTGTCGTCTTAATGCATGTCCCCAACGAGGTCAGAGTACAAAGAGTTAGGTCTTGAGCTTGTTTCTCTTGAGGACAAAATATCTCGCACACCCAAGCAACCTCTCATGGAAGGAGAAAATAAATATGATGGGATAGGACATCCTTTCAAACTGTTGATTAAGGAAGCCCTCATGCAACAGAGGAACGAGATGATGGATAATTTTGCGCAAATCCTTCGGCGACTACCAACAGGTGACACATCTTCTTTGAGCGGAAGCACCGCCCCCTTAAAGGTATAAATACAATTTGATATTCCTATATTTGAAGGTCATATAGATGTAGATGATGTAGACAAGTGGTTGAATCTACTAGAAGGGTATTTTTCTGTCTATAACTTTTCGAATAGAGAAAATATTACTTTTGCGCTCCTCAAAGTTGTTCCCCGTGTCAAACATTGGTGGGAAACTTTCTGTGAGAAAAAGGAAATAGAGGAATCCTCATTATTTATAGTCATGGCCACCTGGGAATCCTTCAGGGATGCTATTAAGGAACAATACTACCCTGTCGGAAGTTATGACGACTTGTATACCAAATGGACCACACTGTGGCAAGAAAGAGACCAAGCAGTGACAGATTTCACAAATATCTTCTATACCTTGCACACCAAGATGGGTATCAAAGATTCGGAGTGACATTTGGTGCTCAAGTATCACGATGCTCTGCATAGATACATCCAGACTGAAATGGAATTTCTATACATCTCATCCTTCGGCGCGGCCTACCGATATGTCATCAAAATCGAGCAGAAGCTCAAACAAAAGACACGACAATTTGGGCCAGGAAACCCCTCACAACAAAAGCTAGGAAAGGGTGGCCCCAACCCACAGAACAAAGGAAAGAGAAAAGATGGACAGTATCAGGACAACTAGTCCAAGCTACAAGTAAAGAAGGACATTGTAAAGAAAAAGAAAGATACCAGGAAGTGGTGCGACTTCCATAAGAGCCCTTGGCATAACATTGATGACTTCCACTCAAAGAAGACGCTGGTGGCCAAAGTGAAAGCCTCTAAATCAGATGTGGGTTATGACTCTAAGTTAGAACTAGAAAGGGGAATATGGATCATTGATGCAGAACCTAATGCCACCGTTGCTACCACCAAACTCCAGCATGGTGAACCAGATGAGCCAGAAGAAGGAGAGCACCTTTTCCATTCACAGATGTGGGTAAAAGGCACCCCATTGCACTTCATCGTTGATAGTGGTAGCCAAAAGAACCTTATATTAGAAGAGGTCGTCAAGTGGCTAGCCCTACCGAAAACGTTGCACCTACAACCCTACACCATTGGATGGCTCTGCCAAGAAAGCGATCTCCGCGTCTGCCAACAGTGTCGACTGTCGTACGACATCAAGCCCTTCAAAGATGAGGTATTGTGTGATGTTTCTCCTCTCGAAGTTTGTGATGTTCTTTTGGGCCAACCTTATTTATGGAAACGTCATGATGTATAGGAGTCTAGGCCTCGTAGTGTTATTATTACTTTGAACAAGAAATTGTACAGGATACACGAGGTTGTCCCACCTAGTGTTATTTCCTTGATCTCTGCTAAGCAATGTAGGAAGGTCATCTCTCAGACGGGGAAGTTTGTCTTCTTCGTGATTCACTCTCATAATGAGAGAAAAATCACATCCACATCCAGGGTCTCTACGGCTGACCTCTCCACATAGCAGAAGCAAGTAGATAAGGTCATGGAAGAATACTCAGATATCTTCTCCTCACCTATCGGGGTACCTCTACACTGCCAGGTCAAGCACCCCATCGATCTGACCCCCAATGAATAGCTGCCCAATGGGCCAGTCTATCGTCGCTATCTATTAGAGAATAAGGAGATCAAGTGATAGATCCAAGATTTTCTCCACAAGGGGCACATCTATCCTAGCTCATCACCTTGCGGGAGCCCAATCATGCTAGTACAGAAGAAAGATGGAACCTGACGACTTTGCATTGATTATCGGGCTCTGAATAAAATCACAGTCAGAAACGGGTACCCGATTCCCCAAATCGATGACCTTCTTGATCAACTCATGGGGGCCAAATACTTCAGTAAGATTGATTTGAAGTCTAGCTACCACCAGGTCCCAATAGAACAGACTGATGTATGGAAGATCGCCTTCAAGTCAAAGGAAGGCCTTTTTGAATGGTTGGTCATGCCCTTTGGTCTGAAAAATGATCCATCCACTTTCATGAAGATTATGGACGATATCCTACGACCATTCACCAATAGTTTTGTAGTGATGTATTTGGATGACATTCTCATTTACAGCAAGACTTGGGCCAAACACTTGCAGCATATTCAACAAGTTCTGCACACCCTACGACAGCACAAGCTATACGCCAACTTGGAAAAATTCTCCTTCGGCATGGACAGGGTCCATTACCTAGGCTACATCATTGATCAACATGGCGTACATGTGGATCTAGCCAAGATCCAAGTCATATGTGACTGACCATCCCCAACCACACTCACTAAGCTTCGGAGCTTCTTGGGCCTTGCCAATTTCTACCACAGGTTTGTGTTGGGATTCTCCGATATTGCATGGGTCCTCAGCCAAATAACCAGGGGTGGTGGTAAGGTAAAATTTGCGTGGGGCTGGCCCCAACAACAAGCGTTAGATGATTTGAAGCAGTGCTTATGCTCAACCCCAATACTTTTACTACCAAACCTGCAACAGCCCTTTGAGATTGAGACTAATGCTTCAAACTATGTTGTGGGTATCGTTCTCACGCAACATGGCCACCCCATGTCTTATCATAGTGCTACACTATCAGATGTTGTCTATAAGTACCCTACTTACGACAAAGAAATGTACTCCATTCTGCAATCCTACCGCTAGTGAAGACATTACATTCTTGGGAGGGAGACATTCATCCACACTGATCATAAGCCATTGCAGTTCATGCAGACACAAGGAAAATTGCAGAATGACCTCCATCAAAAGTGGTCCACATACTTGTAGCAATTCCACCTCAACATCAATTATAAAACATGAAGCACCAACCATGTTGTTGATTTCCTCAACAGACCACTAGTCTCGACACTCACCACAGTGCTATACTCTTGTGTCCATGACACCTCTAGATGGCCCCAACTCTATGAGACAGACTCAAACTTCGCCACCACCTACCAAATGTTGGGTGCAAAGGCAGTTGTCGATAATTTCCATCTTTAGGATGGGTTGTTGTGTCGACTGGGCCATATATGTGTTCCATCAAGTGAGCGAACAAAGCTGATCTAGGAATCCCACTATAGTCATGTGGAAGGACACTTTGGTGTTGAAAATATAGTGTAAATGCTACAAAAACATTTCTACTGGCCGAAACTTCGACAGGAGGTTAGCAAGTATATCAAGTCTTTCACTGCCTACGTTATTTCCAAACCAACCACTAAGAAACAAGGCCTGTACACCCCTCTTCCTACTCCTGACAAGCCATGGGAATCCATCTCAATGGACTACATGTCAGGCCTCCCATCCACCAAGAGGGGAAATGACTGTGTTTTTGTGGTTGTTGACTTCTTTTCTAAGATGGCGATTCTGGTTGCTTGCAAGAAGAGCATCACAGCAGAAGCCACTGCCAAGATCTTCTTTGAACGGGTCTGGGTACATTTTGGAATCCCACAAACCATTGTCTCAGATTGGGACAATTTATTTCTCTGCACATTCTGGTCAAGCCTCTAGTCACTGCTGGACACCAAGATCACCAAATCCACGACCTTCCACCCCTAGACAGATGGCCAAACCGACGTTGTAAATCGAATGATCGTGCATATCCTGCGCATGCATAATTCCAAGAACCCTTGCACATGGGATGAGAGTCTTCCCTATGTCCAGCATAGCTACAACCAAGCCCTGCATATCTCAACCGGCCACAACTCCTTTCAGGTGGGGTTGGGATTCCAACCATTGGGTCCCATAGATGTTGCACTTCCCCTTGCGGTCACCCTGACCGATTCCTCTCCTGCTCCAACTGAGGCTAACAATGCCACCCAATTTATTGAGAGGATCTAGCACATCCACCAACAGGTTCAGTATATCCTATAGAATTCCAATGACAAGTACAAGTAGTGCCATGATCAACATTGGGTTCCACATAATTTTCAGGTGGGCGACAAAGTTTGGTTGTACTTGTAGAAAGAATGCCTTATAGGACCCCATCGGAAGCTTCGCCCACTCTATTATGGGTTGTACACCATCACTAAGGTTGTGGGGGATAATGATTTTGTGCTCAACATTCCTCCTTTCCTTGGCCTGCACCCAGTGTTCAACGTGGACCTCCTTCGGCCTTATTTCCCACCATTATTGGACACCTCAGACGTAGCAGAACAACTAAAACCAATAGAGCTCAACCTCGACTGCATACAACAAGCATCCAATGATCATATTGTGGACACACAGATCAAGGGCACTCGAAAAAAAAAATCCAGCTTTATCGAGTCGTCAAAGCAAGGCAGCTCCTGCACCAAGGAAAGTGGCTCACTCGGGGCCAAATTCAGTAGAAATTGCCTCATCTGATGGGGGAACTAAACGTAATGGAGACCATTTATTCCTAAGGATGGAGGATTTATCTAGGTGTATATCAGTGGCCACCCACCTTTTCCATCTGTATCAAAAAAACTTTCTCACAATTTTGATAATTTACTATTTTTAGCAGTTTTTTGGGTCCTGAACTTCTAGAGCCGTTTTGAGGTCCTAAACAACGTTTTTTTGGGGTAAGTTGCAGTTGCAAAATTTCATCATGAAATTTTGTGCAATTTTTGTATTCATCGGATATATCTTTCCAATGGGCTATCATATTCCTAAAACAGAGATCGTATGCAAAAGTTACGACCCTGGGAAGTTGATGTACTGACTTACCCAAATGGGGCCCGCATGACTTTTGGTGCTTCATCTCCTAGGGTTAGGTTTTTGGATGTTTAGGGTTTTTGAAACTTCTTTTTATTGTAAAAATGCCTTGAGAACCTCATTGTAATCATATTCTTGCGAATGATCACAGTCGTCACATCTCTTCTCAGAGATAATCCGCCACCATTCCAGCAAGCTTGTTTTCTGCTACATTTTACATTTTCAACTTATTTTCTTATTAAATAGAAAACCAGTTTTACTGTATCTCTGTTATTCTGTGTTAAGCATCTAGTAATAATGTGTAGTCATTTCATTTTGATCATAAAATCCAGATCAATGATGAGTTATACGTAGGTTGTCAGTGTATTAGGGTACTTACATGCTGAGTTATACGTAGGATGACATTGTATTAGTGTGTATACATGTTGGTAAATCCATGGAAACTTGAAGAGATGAAGATGCATAGGTTATAGATTCTGATATCAAGCTCCCAGTAAGGTCTAAAGTGATCAGATACATCATATCCATCCATAGGTTCAAAAGGCATGTCTTATTTCTATGAATAGTTGGATTTTGATGTATGCATGAGGAATGGCAATGGATATTTGAGGACTCTCCCTAGAGAGACTAGTGTCTTCATGGGATCTTCTGCATAAGTTAGATATAAAAAAATATAGTGCTAGTATATTTATCATTGGTACTTCTTGTTGAGGCACATCTTTTATTTCTTGGCATATGGACAACGGTTTTTATGGTACATGGTTGAGATATTGTATTTGTCGATGTATTGAGAGGCTGAATATCAAAAAGGGTTTGATGACTTTGATCATGTGAAGGAAAGTATACTTGTTCATGATTTCATAAACCTACATGGCACATCACTATAAAGAGACATAATTTTCTTGAGTGAATGAGAATGCATGCACAGGGTACAGTTACAGTCTAGATATAATGATAGGTTACAGATCTATGTGAAAGAAGTTACAAAAGGTCAGAAGTTTTCAAGAAAAGGAAACCCTAGTTTTCAGAAGTCATACGCAGGCTACATAACAGTTTGGTAGCATACATATGTTGGCTACATAATAGATAAGGTGCATACATACGTGGGTTGCAACACTACAGGTCGCGTACCTATTGTATTTTTGTAGATACATGTTCAGTTCAGGTACATATTGATTATAGGGTAGTTGTATAGATTGGATACAGGTCAATGGTATATGTTGATATAGTTGTACAACAATATATCTCACAGTGACATGTTGACAGTGGTTCCATCATTATACTTATACTTTAGGGAAGTTGGACAGGGAAAGGATAGGTGGTTGTAGCCACCTTCTGGTTGTATCTAGAGAACATAGGGGGTTTGTAGCCTCCTTCTGGTTGTAGCCATAGAATTGGGGAGTTGGAGCTTCCCTCAGGTTGTAGCCTGAGAAAATAGGAGGTTGGAGCTTCCTTCCAGTTGCAGCTGAAAAAAAAAGGAAGTTGGTGCTTCCAATGAATGTAATTCTTCAAGACACATAAGAAAAAGAATTATGTGGTTTTCTCCCAATTTGGGTTTCCACGTAAAACAATGGTGTACTGTTCATTTCTTATTGTTCATTATTGGATAACAATTCTACATTGAAATAACACTTGGATTATTTGGAGAAAAAGGATTATAATTACTCTATTACTGATTCACCCCCCTCTTAGTAATCCAATATTATTCTCTTAGGGATTTTCATACATTATTTTATGAGAGATATAAAGAACATCATCCTTCCTTGTTACTAGTCAAATATTGTTGCACACACTTTGAAAAATTTATTGAGCATTTGGAAAAAATTTATGGAGACGAGGAGTTCATGGACGAAGAAATCCTATAAGCCATTTATGAAAATCCTTTTCAAAATTAGGAACAATAATTAGAGCATAATCGTTATGAAGATGAAGTTGAATAGGATATTTATGAAGAAATTCATGTTCCATCTCTTGAATTTGATGTAAATATGCAACAACCTTACGAGTCTTCGTGTGAGGATGACTGGTCAAATTGTCCTACAAATTATTCATTTTCTGAAATTTTATTTCAAGAGAAAGTTTATCAAAATGAAGTTTCTAAAGTTGTATGTACATAAAACCTAATCAATAAACCAACACATGACATAGACCTTCAGGAAATTACTTTGCTTGAAATTTTTAAAAGCCAAAATGAATTTTTTGTTGAGGAACATGAAACAACATTTTCAGATTGTTCCCAAACACATAAGATAGTTCTTTCGTTTGAATATTTTCAAGAGTATACAAATCCTTTTCTTGTCGAGGATGATGAAAAATATGAAGAGATGGATACCTTTCATTTTGAAATTGATTTGGAGATGGATAAAATATAACAAGTACCAACAACTATAAACAAAGAATATGCTTGTTTATTTGAGGATCGTCAAGGAAAGATAGCTATTCATGCCTTTGTAGATTCTTTTTCCAACTTGTTGGAATAATTTGTGAAGGTATATCATTTTTTGTCCATTAGTACAGGATTTGGATTCAAATTGGAGTTCGAGTTTCATTTGCCATTATATCGCCTAGCTTTTACTTTACTGAAGCATAATAAAAAAGTCACGATATATGATCAGATATTGGAATGTTTACATTGGTATTTTTGTATCATTTGATCTGTTGGTATGTCTTTAAAATCTTAGAGTAGGAATTTGTGTGTATTAAATAATCTCACAGGACTGAGCATCTTTCAGTGTGTAGTTGCAGTTTGAGTTTGCAGTGTGAATGTTGTCAGTTTCAAATTTCAGTGTGCATCAGTATGTTGTTTTGGTTTTCAGTGGAATTGGTCCCAGAATAAGTTGGTTGCAGTTCAGGTCACAATGAAGGTTGTAAGTTGCATATGTGATCATCCCAATGGATGAAGGTACTTGGTATGCATGTTATTTGGCACCTAACAGGTAGGATTACATCCCCATTAGAGCCAATGTTAGCACATGTAAATTTTCAATTTTTGATTTGGACTAAATGGTTTTTTTTTACAGGGTGTTGTATTAAGTGCATTGAGGTTAAAACCTCTAAGTTCATTTGAGAAAATCTTGCAGCAGGTGGAGGTGGACAAGAAATAAAAAGGAAATCTTGATCTACTTGTTGAAGAAACAGAGGGTTCACTCCATGGAGTTGGTTCACACAATTTTGACATTTTGCCTTTTTTGTCATGGAATGCATCAAAACCCTAAACCTAATTTTTAAGTTTCCATGAATATTTGGAGTTGTATATTCTTTGCACAATGATTTTTTCATCAAGGATGGTTTTTTTCTCAATGGCCAAATCATGTTTCTATTTATAAAAGTGTTTTGAATCCTTTTGGAGCAGTCATGAACAACAAAATAAGAAATTTGTAGTTGCGCAGCAAGGATCGTTGCACAACTGTCTTGGTATATTTTGAGTAGTGAAATGGAAGCATGTTTTTGTGTTTTTGGTTTGTAACACTCATCAGTTAACAAATGTTGAAACAATCATCATCATGCATCAGTGAAGGAAGGATTATTAGATGGAAGTTACACATGTTTCATAACATCCTATCAGCATCTATAAAGTTAGTTTCATCAACAAACATTCACCATGCATTATTTGGAGTCAAAAATGTGGTCAAAGAGTCAAAATCCCTCACTGTGCAACCTGCTATGCAAATTTTGAAGGATACAGTTGTGCAACTGTCAAATCATCCACTTGTGCATTTAATGATTATTGAGGAAGTTTTTATTTGGTTTTTGGGTTCAAAGTAAGTTTATTTTTTATGATAAATACCTTCAACATCAATCCCACCAATATTCCCTTGCAAAACCCTCAATTTCAATCACGCTACGCCTGGGCTGCAGGGCACGCACTGCAAATGAATTTTTTAGTGGCCAACTTCAAGATCACTTTCTAAACAACTGGAGAGGATTTTTGAAAACCCGAGAGAAGTTGTTTTCAAGGATGGAACCAATGACAAAATACTCTCTTATATTTTCAATAGGTGTCATATTTTGGGAGATTGGAATGAATAGTTACAACCCATTTTTCCAGATTTAAGCATTTAATGATATCGTGTTTCAATCATCATATTTGGGAGAATATTTCAAGAAGAAGGAGATGAATTTTTGAAAAACCAAAGAGGTTGTTTTCAAGAACAGACCCAGTAAAAAAAACCTATCTCCCATTTTTCAAAAATATAATGGTTTGGAAGATATGCAATGATCTTTGAGGCCTATTTTCCATAATTTCACCAAGCCAGATTTCCTGTAGGTTACTATTGCACAACAACCTTGCTACCCAACTATGACAAAGCATCCAGAATGTGTCCATATTAGAAAGGAAAGGTTAGAAGAGGATCCAAGTCATATTCAACAAGCACCAAGGTCAAATATTACCATATCAAGGATTCAAATACCTCTTTTGTCAAGTGGTTATGATGTAATCAATGAGTCAATGTTGACTCCTTCCTTGTAGTAGTTTGTTGAAGATTTTGTTGATAAAATATATGTAACTGTAGCTAATACAAGGATAGCAGTTGAATTCGAATTTGGCAAGTTAGAAATACATTTTTGTATATATTTGATGGAGATACATCAACTCAAAGTTGGTTGGGAGTATATGGGAATTTTCATTGACTGAATATTGAAAACATTTTCTGGAGATAAATAAAATTTTGTTTGGACCAGAAGTCTATGTAAGATGATATCAAAGATTCATGTGATTATTTCCTTTTATGCTTGTGTTTCTCCTGTTTATATATTTTGATTAATTTAGTTAATTTTGTATGTGTATTTCTTCTTTAAAGATTCAGTGAGGTGTATGTGGAAGAATTCACTTAAAATTGGTGCTCTATTATATATATTTTCATATCCTTTCTTCTACAATCACCTTGGGATTCATCCTTGATAGATGCCCCAATGGGTTATTCATTTTCTCTATAAAATTCTTCTACAACGACATTTGAATGTGTAAAGGGGAGTTTTCTACCTTGCTTCTGAGGCTGTCATATTTCAATTAACCAAGTGCCCATAAAATTATCATTGATCTCCCATTTTGAATCCATTTCCCAATGGAATTTATACCCACCTTTCCACCAACTCTATAAATTCAATCTTTCCTTAGAGATCTATCCTTTGGAAAAAATTACAAATCAATCCTTTCAGTGATTTATTTGAAGAGAGAGAGCCCTCTTTGGGTTGGAAGGGATAGATTTTAGCCTTAAGTTGGTTTTTGGTTACCTTTTTATTTTATTACTCATCCAAAATAAATATACAAAGTGATAAAAACTAATTTCTCATCGCCTTCACCATGTGGAAGTGGAAACCACCAAGGGGGTGCATTATTGCTCGCAATGTCAATGGTCGTATCGCCAAGATTTTTGACCCATGGAATTTTTATCCCTACATCTAACAATGAGGCTACTCATAATGCCTCATTCACACAATGGTATGATAAGATCATTATCACAACACAGAGGTCATAGATCCCATATTCTCTACTTAAAAGGCATACCCACAATATCTGGTTCAAGATGAGCCAGTACTGTTAGCGATCAAATAATTCATTCTAAAATTTGTTTGAAAAATGATGCCTCATCTCATGGAGGACTTTCTAATGCCTTCCCAAGCTCTAAAAACAGATCTGAAAGTACCATTGGAAATATTAGGATTTCTAGATGTCAATCAACTATTCAAGCATGTAAAACAAACTCTCCATGGCTCAGAAATTTAATTTTTCCCAAGGCAATTTTCATTAAAAATTTTGCGCTTTCACCAACTCATTGGTTTTGAAATCTGCTAGTTAGTCATTGAAAACTTTCCTTTTCACCAGCTAAAGGGGTAGATTCAGAACAAAAGATCTTGTGAAAGCGCAGAAGTGTCTAGAAACGTCTTATTTCTTCCCAGATCACGATTTTTTTTTATTTTTGAACACATGGGAAAGGTGTTAAATGATGGATGATAATTAGGAGAAGCTAGAATATATTTCTAATTAAGTTTTAAATACATATGGTAAGGAAATAACACCAAATGACATGATTTCTCTTGACAGAAATCGCCTAGTCATCAAAGACAGATTTTTGAATCTATGATTTTCACCTACAGACTGCCAAATAATGCTTTAGCTATCAAATTCGACTTGTAATGATCAAATTAAATCTATTTGGTTAAATATTAGGTTATCTTATTGTATTAAGTTTTGTACTCTCTTTCCATATTTAGAAATCCATATCCATGTTTATAGGATCTGAGATATGTTGTAAAAGATATAAATACCTATCATTTGATAGAAGAGGGGGTTCAATTTTGGATAGAAGAAATACTATATTGTAAACATAACTTGATTAATAATTTCTTATCATTGTTTATTAAACCCTACATTTGTATTTGGTTTATAAGCATTGTTTTCTCACCCACTTTAAAAGCTATCATCTGATTATTGATCCTTGAGAGAAATGGTTCATTTGATTCTCATTTTGACTATCTGAATACCATACTGTAATTGAGTCATCCCATTGATCCACACATACAAAATAAAAAAACAAGTTTACTTTAAGTTACCAAGCATATTTGACCAACAACCACAAAGAGTTTCTTGGAGTGATAACAAATTGGTGTCGTTGCTGGGGAGAGGAGATTGAAGCTCAGCTTCCTTGGGAGATGACATAGATCCAGCTTTGATGATAGACAAAGCCTAAACATTATATTGGTTGTAATAATCTATCTGGTGACTCCATGAAGAACGAATTTAGTGGCGACTCCGTTGTTCAGAAATTTGTTGGCGATTCCACGATTAAAGAGTCCACTAGGGAGGATCTGATTGACAAAAGATGAAAAGGTTAAATTTCAATCCCAGGTATCATTTCATTAGTTTTCTTCATGAACTGTTGTATTTATTTATCACCTCTTTCATACTTTTCCCTTCGAATGTAAACAGAATCATTTTATGTTTTGTATATTTAGAAAATCATCATTCTTCATGTATATACCCAACCTTAAAAAAAAAAAACTTGCAGCCTGCTTGTACTACAAAAGTAGATTCAGTAGCATTACCTCAGCATGTTCACAAAGATGAGTTATGAATTCCATTCCCTCTTGAATCCAATAACCCTTCTGACTTTGTGAACGTTGAAATTGATTCCAAACCCTCTTAGATTTCATCACCTTTTCACATTATTGATAAACTTTCTCATCAATCTATTAAATTTCATGATCATCCCACAGCCTTTCAAATTAAAATCAAGATGAATATGTTCAATCATTTGAGGCTTCCCTATTTCCTTCATCCTTACCCCCTTGACTGTTTTGAATATCTTCCCCAGTTTTTTGGAGAGAACCCAGTTTCAGCTGAGGGGCACTGGGAATCCTTTGAGGATTTTATTGATCGGTTCGAGATTATCCATGAAGACGTGATCATGAGATTTTTCTCTAAGTCATTGATCAAATATGTTGCAATATGGTTTAAGGGTCTAAGAGATGACTCCATTGTCTCTTGGATTGAATTCTCTAATTCTTTTTCCAAGCATTGGGGTAAGAAAAAATCATTGGATTCATACCTCGCTGATTTTTATGCTTTAAAGAGAGAGCAGGACGAAGCTTTGTCTATATTCAACAGAAGGTTCTATAGGATATATTATGACATACCTTTAGAGATTCGGCCCATGAAGATTGCTGCCATGGCATACTATGTTATGGCTCATTATTCAAAGCTTGTGCTTTTCCTGCTGGAAAGGAAATCTTCATCGTTAATGAGTTTGTTTAAAGATGATCAAGAGGTGGAGGAGAACATCTGTGCTTCCAGGAGGACCTGAGAGCAGGTTGACTTTGAAAATCCACATCTACCTGAGCCAACAGAATGTCAGTATGGCTCTGATTTTGAGCATGAAGGTTATGAGTGTGAAACAAAATTAGAACAACTGCAAGCATATGAGTTTATTTTAGAGTCAGATCTAAATTCTTTAATATTGGTAGAGTATTCCAGAGACAGGTACAAATATAAAGTTTATGATCAATTTACAAACCAAATTGAGCCTATGATAAATAATGATTACATAGGCAAATATATTTTCTTAGTTGATCCCAATCCATATCATGTAAACCCTGTTATGTTATCCTCTTGTGATCATTATTATGAAGAAGAAGATTTAAAGATTTGTGAAGATGAGCAATTGTCCTTTGGTCAAAATCCAATAGAAATCAATAAATACAGTCTTTAGTTTTCATATTGGAAGATGGAAGGAAGTTGCAACGATCATGAGGAACATAATTTGTAGAAATCATCTTATCTTCATAAGGAATATCAAGAGGACTATCTTCCTTTTGAACCCTTTGTTTCAGATTCTGATATAAAGGGTTTTGATGAGGAAGAAGGCAGTGATATAGAATATCAAGAACATATTACTTCTTCTCTCTCAGAAATTGTTGACTGCAATAGGCTAGCACATCATAGTGAAAATTTCAAATCACAGAAAAACGATGAAAGGGAACAGGAAAGTTTAGATCATCAGTTGATCATACATTTTTCTGCAGCAAATAATGAGAAATCCACATTCAACACTGAGATCAATAAAAGAAGCCAACAATACCAGTAGCAGCAACAACTTTTCAGTTCTCAGTTGGATCAACAACAAGTAGAGGTATTTCTTTGTGGATTTGATGACCCTATTCCAGATTATTTGGAGATTATGAGCAACTTAAATATCAAAATATTTTTGTCAGGAGAAGGATAGTTATGTCATCTTTTCCAATTGCATTTAGGCTTGTTATGGATTCTTATATTTTTGGGGTCAAAGTCAAGAGCAAGTTCAGTAAATCAGTTTTTGACATGGCTTCATTGGAAGCATGACTTCACTTGATAAGAGGCAATACAATTAGTAAGTGAAGGGATAGATAGAAGAATAATCTCTTTCTGAGCAAGTAGATCCTTCTAGATTAGTTTTTGTTGAATAAGCAAGCAGACTACAACAAACTACAGACAATTTTCAGTTTATCAGAGGATTAGCTGAAGCCAATGTTATCACCTGAAATAGCACAGTCCATTCATTTCATTTCTAGGTGATAGCATGGTCATTAATAAAGATTTTTATAATTTTTATTAATCTTTAGTGTCAAAATATAGGGAATAATTTGTAATCTCCTATAGTATATCGATTGTCAAAAGGTATTTTCAAAAAAAAAAAAATCAAAGAAAAGATTTTCAATGACTAATCTTTGTTTTGAAGTTGAAGTTAGCCGGTGAAACTTTAAGGTTTCAATAGCTAAATGGTGTCCCTAAGAGCAAACGATCCAGTGAAAGTGTTCATATGGGTTTTTCTCCAACGTATTTTAAAGGAACCGAAAGTGGCATGTTGTACACATGTCATACAATCATGATGGAAACATTTATGGAGGCTAAGGGAAGATACACATTTACACCATGTTCTAGTGGAATATCATGTTAAATCTGATCATGTATTTCATGTGTATAAAGAAGACAGTTTGAAGAGATGACAGATGTTTGATCATCATTCCATTCAGATCACCAAGTACTATATGTGTGTCGACAACAAATCACAGCTATCATTCCATTTTCAAAATTCACGGTTTTAAAAAATGTTCTATTTTGGGGTTTACTCTATCATTGATTACACATAATTGTTTTCACCATCACCAACATTTTCTCATTTTGAAAATACTATTTTGTCTACCATGTGAAAACTAGCTGGTGATTATTTGCAGATGGCAAGGAAATGAGGAGGACCACCTCTACGGAAAGAATTAGACAACTTATCTTTTTGTAGTCTCATCTAGAGGTCTATAAGAGTTTCTTAGATGTTGGATGTATAACCTTTGTTGAAAAATTGTAGGAGGGTTATCACCAAGAAATAGAAGACATTTTTTCAAATTCATATGATGGAAAGAAAGCTACAGTAGGTTCCCTGGAGCTAATAGCAGATGAGGCTTCCATTGCATCAGCCACTAGTTTACCAAGAATAGGTCATATCTGGTTTAAGACAACAGTCACGCATGAGGAAGGTGATGAGTTGAAAAGTACAGATCAACAGTTCATCATGCTTTCTTCTTAGACAGAGACTAAGCAGTCTGTATTTAACATTGAGATCTATGAGGGAAACGAGCAACTTGATTATTTTCAGTTGATTGATTTAATGAAAAAACAAGCAGGTTACAGGTTTGCTACAGGTTTTCAGATGATAAATTGTAAAGGATAAACGAATCCATTCCCAATACTAAAGGCACAAGGTCTTCCAGGTTCTTGGAAACCTCGCAGGGAGGTCTCCATCCCAGTTGGAGCCAGATGTTAGCGATCAAATAATTCATTCTGAATTTTTTTTGAAAAATGATGCCTCATCTTGTGGAGGACTTTAGAATTCATTCCAAAGCTCTAAAAACATATCTGAAAGTACCATTAGAAATATTAGCATTTCTAGATGTCAATCGACTATTCAATCATGTAAAACGAACTCTCCACGTCTTAGAAATTTGATTTTTCCCAAGGCAGTTTTCATTAAAAAATCTGCGCTTTCACCAGCTCATTGGTTTTGAAATCCGCTAGTTATCCATTGAAATATWTCCTTTTCACCAGCTAAAGTGGTGGATTCAGGACAAAAGAGCTGGTGAAAGCGCAGAAGAGTCTAGAAATGTCTTCTTTCTGCCCAGATCGCGATTTTTTAATTTCTGAACACGTGGGAAAGGTGTTAAATGATGGATAATAATTAGGAGAAGCTAGAATATCTTTCTCATTAAGTTTTAAAGACATATGGTAAGGAAATAACACCAAATGGCATGATTTCTCTTGACATAAATTTCCCAGTCATCAAAGATAGATTTATGAATCTGTGATTTTCACCTATAGACTGCCAAATAATGCTTTAGCTGTCAAATTCGACTTGTAATGATCATATTAAATCTATTTGGTTAAATATTAGGTTATATTATTGTATTAAGTTTTGTACTCTCTTTCCATATTTAGAAATCTAGATCCATGTTTATAGGATCTGAGATCTATTGTAAAAGATATAAATACCTATCATTTGATAGAAGAGGGGGTTCAATTTTGGATAGCAGAAATACTATATTGTAAACAGACCTTTCATATGATAATACAAATCACTGTTTTCTCTCTCTATTGATGTCAGATTCTCACCTTTCCTTCTGTACTTTTATTCAAGTTGTTTTAGTTGCAGAATGGTTTTCATCTCATTGGTTAGCTCATAAATTGATTAATAGTTTCTTATCATTGTTTATTAAACCCTACATTTGTATTTGGTTTATAAGCATTGTTTTCTCACCCACTTTAAAAGCTATCATATGATTATTGATCCTTGAGAGCACTAGTTCATTTGATTCTCATTTTGGTTGTCTGAATACCATATTGTAATTGATTCATCCCATTGATCCACACATACAAAATACAAAAACAAGTTTACTTTAAGTTACCAAGCATCTTTGACCCACAACCACAAAGAGTTTCTTGGAGTGATAACAAGTACCATACTTTTGTGAAATATTTGTGGGAGGCTCCGTCTCTTTTTCATATGTAGTCATTACTATTTTAGTTGGATGAGGTTTCATTTTATAAGTAAGTCACCTCGTGAATTGGGGTCACTGTTGAAAAGAAGAATACACGCGTCTTCTATGGGATTTCCACAATGGCACAAAGGTGATCTAGTATTCATTATTATGACGCTGAGAATAGTTCTTCCAAGCACCATAATACCCCTTCCAGTTCCGAGGGAGGGGATGACGAGGGTGATGAATAAACACTACCAGTGAAACCTATCTCAATTATATTTTTATCCATTCAGGATGAATCTAGTATATTAGGTAAGCAATTATGGGAGGTCCTGACTTTTGATTTTCCTTGGAAGAAGTTGCATACCAAATACCCTTCCCAATCCCCTGGTGATATTGTCATCATTGAGGCTACCCCCATTTCCTCCATCCCACCTCAAGCTCACATCATTCCACCTCAATTGCATACCACTCCACCCTGGAATTGTATTAATATTTCCACCCGATTCACTTCACCCTCCATGCCCACCATCATCCATATTCCTTATGACCCTTCCATGTAACTCCAATCCACCACTATCGTTGAGGAAGACACCACTCCACATAACAATGTGAACACCATAGTCATGCACACACTGCCAGCATGCTCAACCCATAACCATTTTGACTCGACTTTTCTATAATCTACTACCCATCTTGCCACAACTATCAGTACCACTAGTCCATTCCCCTCCACTTCTCCTCAAATACCATAAGTTCCATTCCACTTGCACAAAACCCTCCAAATTCCCTCTCATCCACAACAAGATTCAGGGCTCAAAACACAAATTCTGATGGATGATGACCTTCCATAGAACCCGCTAGATGCCCAATATGATACTTAGTCAGCTCATAGCACTACTTCTGTGAAAGAACAGATTGTGCCTATGCTACAGGACCCTCAACAATGTCGAGTTATATTGGATATATACTTGGAGGAAACATAGGTTCTTGCAACACTTCCTTTGGAGGTCATGGACATGATTACATGAAGCCTTAGAACTCACTCTCCTACCCTAGATGGTTCCAACACCCCCATATGTTTTGAGATTTCTATCACTGGATATCAACCTCTTGCTCCATGAATTCCTTTATATTCCATATCCATAAATGGAGAGTTGTCCACATGGGCTACACCACAAATTCTACATCTTATCTGAGCTTCCACCAACCAGTTGGAGTAGAGGATCACAATAGTGGATCATACCAATCAATCCCTCACTCAATAAGAAGAATATTTGGTAGAGGTTGTCAATGAATTCAATGCATCCAAAGAAATTGAGCAGGAGTTTTGGGCACAATCCAAATCCAATATTACAACCATTGCTAACAAGTGTGTTCAATTATGGCCTTCTTTCCACAAGGTCATTCCTAGGCTATCAGAAGATATCACTCTGGTTGTGCCACCTAAAAGAGTTGACCACATTGCTAGCGCATGGTCCTAGTAGGAGGTAGTCACATTCAAGTTAAAAGAAAAGGAGAAACCTGAAGTGCTCCTCCAGAAGATTACACTTGCAGTTGAAAAGGGGACCATTTTCAAGTCCTCACTTCATGACTAGACCAAAGAATGTCATCAAATCTTCGATATGGTCATAGACTAGGTTGGCTTGTTGGAACAAAACTGTAAACCTGTCGAATAGTTGCGCACTATGATTCAAAAAATGATTGCAAAATCCCGGGTCATTGTTGAACCTATCAAGAAAGCGGCTAAGTTTTCTGGGATACAAGCTACAAATGACAAGTTAAATGCCATTGATGATGGTAACCGAGCTACGAATACAATGCTTCAGAAATCCATTCCTACAGTCCAATATGAGTACATTAAACTTCAATAGTTAGACTCCCTTGATGACACAAAGTGGAATGCTCTATTGGCTACCAAGCCTGAGGTGCCTGATGTTAATGCTACATAGGAATTTGTTGCAGGCGCCTTGATTTTGGCAAGGAAATTGTAGGATCTAGTCATGCAGTACGACCATTTTCGTGCACAATCCTTTGACATTATGTTAGAGTTGGGCCCTCTTTGTAGAGGGCCAGGAGAATGAATCAGTAGTTTGACTCAGGATGAGTCAAATATTGTGGTCAGGGCCTGTTGGGCCCTTCGTTTTGAATACCGCCAAGGTTTGTGGAAATTTTAAAGTTTTTCAAAAAAATAGATCATATCAGTGAGAAATCTAAGTGGTGAAAAGATAACTGACAACATTCCAGTAGTGAATACATATCATATGCCAGCTAGAGGAAGAAGAATAAAGGTTTATAAGCTTCAAGCGCAATAAAAGACAAAGTGGGAAAGAAACAAAAACAAAATCAAGAAACCATAGAAGAAGAATACAGAAATAGCTAAGGAAATGATACAAATTGGAGAAAATGTAATGGGAAAGGGATAATGGTTGATTCTCACTATCATAATTTCTCAGATGTTATTGCTACTGGCATGCCTAATTGAAAAGAGGGCAAGATAATTATGAGATATGGTGTTATTATTGAGAGATTTTACATTGTTGTTGCTCGATTCTTGTTCTTCTTTTCTCATTGATTCTATTGTATAAGTCTCGATATGAAAGAAATACTTCATGCACACCTGTTTCAGATATGATAATACACAATGGATTATTTGAGAACCCAAAAAATTGTTATGATATGGATGACTACATGATCTTTATTCTGTGCAAATTTTCCTGTTTTGTGTAGTTACTAGTTGTGATACTATATAACAAGCTTTTGTGATGTATGCACTTATCTTATTCTGCACAACATAGATTATCGAATGCATAACCTGGTTTATAATTCTAATGATATGATCTTTTACATTTAAGTATGGATCTTCCTTGTGTTATTCTAGATATGATGGTGTATCCTTGCTAACTCACTTTATTACACACAAGTCTCTAAAACCCTTCAGGTAAGACCTCCTTCCCCCATGGAAGGTTGACTATGTCAACGCTACTAGACTACAATGATACCCTTGTTGGGAACCTTCGAGAACTCTGGTCTCCAATTTTTCACCAACAATGTCTTTTATAGAAAAAAATATTCCTTTAAAGAAATGTTTGGAATGTTGTCTATGACATTAGGGGATTTATAAATATTTTTAGGGTAAGAATTCCATCTCCTCAATGGAATTGTATTACTTTGCTTAATTTTACAAGTCAAAATTTTCCTCCATAATTTCTTAGAATCTAGCTTAGATAGGTTGAAAATATTCTCTTTCTTTATATTTATATAGTACCTTTTTTTCCTTTTGATTAGGGATTTGTATCTATTTATCTTATCGTATTTTAAGGACTCATTAGAATCATCCCTTATGCGTTTTCTAGCAATTTTACACTTGTTATCATACCAATGGTTTATCTTTCTATTGTTTTTTCACATAACAACTCGATAGAGAACTTGTTAATGCAAGTAGAGAGGGTTATCATAAAATTATGATAGAGGCCTTCAATATTGTTCTTATTTAATAGGAGATTTAGTTCATTATTTGAATCCTTTAAAAAATACCATATTTAATTTTTTCAAAAAGTAAGTGCTTTTGATTATTAGAATTCTCTTCACTAAGGATTTTTTGAATGACAAAGTTTAGAGTTAGGGTCAAAGGTCTATGATCAAAGTTGAGCTCATGGTCATTTAATAGGTCAAAATTTACTATTGTTTTTATATAGAGAGATATCATATATCACATAATCCATGACAACACTTCCAAGCCTATGAATACAAGTCATCATAAGTGTTATATTATTTTCATGATTGTGGTCCCCCTATTAGGGGTTTTGGGGGTGGAGCCCCAATTTTGTTTTTTGGGGGGTTTATTCACCAAAATGTTGGGCGATATTTCACCTTTGGTGGGGCGGTTTTCTCCTTTGGAAGTTCAATGGTGCATGGTATATCATCCCATGGTTTTCTAATTCTAGTTAAGGAATTAAGGTTGTAATCTAATCAGTGTCAATGGATTATGGGTTTTTGGATGGATCCTATACATTGTATTGTAAGAAATTAAGTTGTATGATGAATATAATTAGAGGCGAGGATCTAAAATAGGTTGTTTGTTTTCTTGGTTAGGTTTCCAAGGTAAATCTCTGTGTATATGTGTGATTGCAATTGTTTTCTTTTCTATGTTAAGTGTAATGTGCCCTAGCTTAACCAAGGATCATTACTTGCAGAAAAATACACATAAATTTGAAAACTACTTCTACTAAATTAATTCATGTAGCTTATTAGGTATGAATTAAACACATATTTCACTGGTATGTGATAACCATAGTTAAATGTGTCTAGAATATTCTAAATGGACATAAATGCAACTAATAAACTCATTCACAACAACAAATATACCATTTACATACACAGAGTTAAGCATAACAATCAAAATCATGGAATAACTAAGAAAATAGATAAACACTTATATTTTAAAAAACGTATGTGCAACGAGCTTCTTGGGAAGGTTGTTCCACCCAACCATAGACTTTCTCTTCCAAATATCAACAACATGTCACCATTGAACTGGGGCTAGGAATCCACAAGAGAAGGCTTCCTTTCACAATCCACTCACAACCAAATCCCACAAACCATTGGTATTCTCCTACAACTATCTTGAATTTCCTCCAACTCTCTTGCTCTTGACCTTCCCAACCCAAAGAATGTACCCCTTCACTACTCTCAGTCCATCGGGTGTCCCATTCATTTATCAGGGTCTCTTTAGCACATGTAACCAAGAATCTCTCTACTAGGAAATAAAGGGAACTCTACCAACAACTAACAACAACAATTGTTTTTCTAGTGCAACTCCCACTAGAGTTCACTCTACGGGCCTAAAAACCCCGTCTCTTTAATATTCAGCTCCAAAATGCTCCAAAAATGATCTAGTGTGCTCCAAAATTAGCGTAGCCATTTGGGTCTAGATTCAATTTTATTTTTCCTTCTCTCTACTTGTTGTTTATGAAAAAATGAATGTGAAAAACTTTCTATTCTCCCCCATACAAATTTCCTCTATTTTCCCAAGATAGTTGACTTTTCACTCTGCCCAATGTTGATTGTACTGTAACCCAATGCTTCTAATAACTATGGATGTGAATTCTACACCCACCCTTGAAAAGTATTCAATGATTGGGATCTCATACACTTAACCAAAAAATAGAAGGTTGTCCCAATGATAATAAAATTAAGAAATATGGGTTTGTATTAATACCCATAGTCAATTTCCTCCTTGGATCCCTCTTAGACACTCCTAAAAATTCCTCTATTGTGGATTAATAAAATCCCATCTATATCCACATTCACAATAGTTGGTATCACACTATATTCATTAAAATCGGAAAATACAATTCACATATTACATTGCTTGGACATATCCATATGCATATCTACATTATGAATTAATCAAAGTGGGGATTATACTGGGGATGTTACATTCCCCCTCCCCTACAATTGTGCAGCATCCTTAGTTCACAAAACCATGCTGAAATACATATACAAATTTACATTATAATAATCATAAAATAAAATTTTGAAACCTTTTTACTCTCCAACAATAGTCCCAACCATAATCTCTCGTTCTTCAACAAGAACATCATGCTGAGAAATTAAGAATTCAACAACTCTAACAGGTGCATACAGATCAATAAAAACATGATTCAAACAATCAACCTCTTCTTACATTCAAATACATGGAGGTACCCTCTGCATACCATTTAAATGCAAAAAGAAATAAAAAGAAATGGTCATACATTCATAAGAAATCACTTTTATGTCATAACCAGACATCATACAGTAACATTGAATATGGTGAATAACCTTTTTTTTTTAGCTTTTATAAATCAAATCTGATACAAGAAAATAAAAAGTGGGAGGATATGCTTTACATGAACAAAAACACTATAATAAAATTAATTACAGACTAAAACATAACACAGGGGATGAATCTCTAGTTGTCTGATGCATTCACCATCTTTATGTGCTCAAGGTTTCTGATCAATCAACTCTGGTTATAAGAAAATATTAAATTTCCCAAAGTGTCGACCCTAGCAATAAGTTCCTTCACTGTTTTCTATTCCTCTCACTCATGCCCTAAAATTCTTCTTGAAACCAGTTCCATATTCTTGAAATTGTTTACTAGTTCTTGATTCTTTAATGGTTTCCCCTCTTGTTAAAACTATAAAAGTTACTTTAACCTATTGGATTTATATTATGCTAAGATCGTGGAGAAACTAGACATTTTCTAGCCAAGATAATCATTCAACCCTATCCCTTAAGATCCCCTACAATAATTTCTTTTTTTGGATGGGCACCCAAAATCAAATATGTATAAATCGTGAAACTCAACCACCATCGGATCATTCTCCGAAAAGTAATCTTAGTCATTGATATGTGTCCCAATGAGTTGATATGCCTTAAAGCATGAAATCAGATATGTATCATTGTTTCCAATGCCCGATCATATCCGAGCCATTGATTTGAGTTAGAATAAAAATATAAATCATTTTTTCATACAATTCCATCAATGACATCAACCGTGTCCCATGGAAATGTGGCGGCATTATACCGGTTGATGATAGTGTTGACGTGGCCAATATGCATGACACATGTCACCTGGATTTGATATGTGTTTCAACACCTTTGATGGGTTCCACATGTCCACTTGGTGACCTTTGGTTGGTTCTGACGGACACTCTTATGACATGTTGGCGTTGCCACCAAATGAGATCTAGACCATCGATGAGAGGTGTATCCATCAGAGCGATATAGTTTTGGGTCCCAATAGGACTTCTGTGGGGGAGAATTTGAGCTAGTCCATTAGAGTGAGACTTGTGTGGCGTGTTGTGCTAGAGATAAATGGAGGAAGTATGATGACAAGGACCCATAGGACTATATGAATTGAAACAATTGAGAGTCATTAATCTGGATCTTGAATGAATGAGGGTCATTGATTTGGCTCGACCAAGAGAAAAATAATCAATGCTTATACAATGTCATGCCTATATCTTCATGGAAACTTGGTGACTTTCTATTGGCCCATGATGATGTTGATGTGGCAAGGAGAACATGAGATGTGTCACCCATTTTTTAGATGTTGACTTGTGTATATAGCGGTTTCTCTATGTCCACATGGGCATTGCTAGTTGGCCCGATGCCTGTTGTGCTTCAATATATGGAAAAGTATATGACTCGTCGATTAGAGGTGCACCCATCAAAGCAGTCATGCGTTAAGGTCCCAATAGGAATTCAAGGAGGGAGACTCCAATATTTCACCTCGACCATTGATTTGGAGTTGGAGAAAATTGACAGTAGTTGACCTGGCTCGAACACATGCCCAAAATCAGTTAAGGCCTTGAAAACGTCATGCTGATGTTAACCTGGATACATGGTGATTTTATACCAGTCCACATCGATGATGATGTGGTAAGGGTTATTTCATGTGTCACCTGCTTCTGAGGTGTTGTCCTATGTATTTGGTGGGTTTCTTCTATCCACATGGCGGTTTCTGATTGTCCTGACAAGTTCCCTACTAGAAAGTCACATTGTCATCATGTAGGATGTGTGTGAACCATGTGTTGATTGTGGAGGGGTGGGTCTCATGTGGTTATATTAACCATAGTCCTAGGTGGCTGCAATTGACAAACATGTGCCACGTCACATTCTTTTTTACCTTGGTTGAGTTTCATTCCCCCACCCTTTGTTAAATGTCAGACATGTCGAGGGAGGGGCCGCGCATGATGAGATATGCACTACTGATATTGCACCCACCCACTTATAAATACATGATATGTTGTGTTCCCGCATCCTTTCCAATGTTTGGTTCCTGGGCCACAGTCTTGTGGTAATCCCTTTGGATAACAAACTTAGATCCTTTCGAGGGCACGCTAAGCCTTGTTTGACCCCCAATAAGCACCTGAGGGATTACTTATTTCCTTAAGAAGCTAGGCATGGATTTATTTCCACTTTTTTCATTAGGAATTGAAATAATTTGTCTCTTAGATTGTCCATAGCCTTTGCAAGCTCACCCTCTTCCTTTAACTTGCTCAATCTAGGCCTTATAACCTTGATGAACCTTCATACCAGTGCAAGAATGAACATTATAATAATATTGGCTCTAGCGGGGAAAACATACCCCTATCATCTGTTGAGAACTATCGACCAAGTGCCTTCTTTTGTTGGGTTATGTAGTCTTCCTTGAAATGATACATCTCCTTCATACCTAAAATTTTGATCTGATATGAGACACAAAAACAACTTATAGCATTAGAACTCTACCTATTAGCTCAAGTAACAAATGGCAAATGAAGTAAAATTAAAAATTCATGGACAAAAATGAAAAGGAATTATTTATGTACACGGTAAGAAAATTTTGCAGTGATCGGTAATACAAGAAATGCTTGAGGAACCTCCCATTCACAAGAGCCCCAAACAAATATCCATCCAGATGGGTTAACTCATAAGTGTTATTATCTTGGAAGATAAACAACTTGGAAGGGTCCAAGCCAAATATTATAAAATTTTCCATCTTTCCCTTTGTCTTCCCTTCGGGCACCCCATTTCAGGACCAGATCTCTTGTCATGAAATTTCTTTCTTTGGTCCTTTTATCAAATATTTCTTTTATTCTTGCTTTATGATATTGGGAATTTATCTAAAATTTCTCTCTTACCTACTCAACTTCAATCAACCATTTATTCTTATATTCATGTCATTTTATTATTCATCCTCATATTGCAATAGTTTCATCACAGGAAGGCTGACTTGAATGGGAAAAATGGATTTGAACTTGTATACAAGATGAAAAAGGGAAGTTACAATGGACCTTTTAATGTTGACTCTATCTGCCTAGATGACATAGTTCAGGTGGGAATCCCATGCCTTGTTTTTTTAGGACAACATTTTTCTTAATAATCTTGATGAGGTTCTTATTGAAGGATTCATCCAAACCATTTCCTTGTGGATAGTAAGAAGTAGAGTGCCCCAACTCTATGTTATATTCTTGGAAAAACTTAACCCATTTGGCATATTTGAAGGCCTGAGCATTATCAGTCATGATCTTTCTTGGGCACCCAAATGTGGCCAAGATATTTCCCTCAAGGAACTTCATGATGATTGTATCAATGGCTTCTCTTGTAGGGTTGGCCTGTACCCATTTTATGAAATAATTTGTGGCTGTCAAAATCCATTTATGTTGTCCATTTTAATTTGTATTAATCTCCTCGATGAAATCTAATCCCCCACTATTGAAAAGGTGTCTCAACTTTGATTGGTATTAGTGGGAGGGACATCAAATGTTTATTTCCTGCAAAAACATTTCATTCTACACATGCTCTAACCATGCAATTTACATAATAAAACAAAGAGGGATAGTAATAACCACCCCTGAGGATATTGTATGCAGTATCTCTCCAAGCAAGGTGACCTCCACATATAACCTTGTAAAATTCAGTGACAATTCCCTCATTTTCTTCTTCAGTGAGGCAATTTAGTAGGATCACCCCTGGGTCCTTCCAAAACTAATTCCCCCCCAAAATGAAATACTTCACAAATTTAAGTTTAGCCAACCTATCCTTGGATTTATCCCATGTTGGTGAGCAACTGAAATTTTGCAAGTATTGTGTTTCATCCCCTTCAAAATTTGTTGCTATGATATTTTTCAACAATGCATTCAATTCTAAAACTCTGCAGTTAGACTCAACCAATAGTTTGGCTAATCCTTTTCCTTTTACTAGCTTTGTGGGCTTGATCTCCACATCATACTCCTGAATTATAGAAATCCATTTACCTATTATGTTGAGTAAGGTTGGTTGTCATTGATGTCAACCCTTGAAGAAAGACTCGTAGCACAAAGGTTTGGGTAATGGACCCAATAGTGTTTGATGTAAATATGACTCATTATTTGTTTTTCATGGTTGATAAGAAATAAATATGGATGAACTCCAAAGTGGTCGCCTTATGGTGAAAGCCCTCACGGGAAGATGCTTTGTGGAGTAAGAGAAACCATGCTTAATTGTGGAATAATGAGATGAAGGAAAGTGAATTTGTCAGGGAAAATATCCTATATGGATAGTTCTTGTCATGTCATTTCCGGTGGTATTTGGAACGTCACATAATTCCTCACGATTAGAGAGTTATGGCCATGAGAAGTTGGAGACCCCAGGTTTGGGTAATGGACCCAAGTTTGTTTGATGGGTAACTATATGAGTTATGATATATTTTTATATAATACTATTCTATATGGATAGTAGATGTCATTCCATTTCTGGTGGTATGTAGAACATCACATAACTCCTCACGGTTTGAGAGTTATGGCCTTACGAAGTTGGAGGACTCTCATATGTCATCTAGAATCCCCAAAAGGTCAAAGTAATCAAAGTGGTTTAAGAGATTTTAAAAGGTAAATAATAAAGTGAAGTGATGAGTGTATTATAATAAAAAATAAATTATTTCAATAATAATTTTAATGGGGAAATTAGAAGTGGACCCAACCCTAAAATAAGGGAAGTGGGGCCAAGTGACCTAGAAGATGTTTTTAAGGAAGCTACTTGGAGAGTATAAATAAGAGGCAAGGCTCTCTCATTTGAAACACACTTGAGAATATTGAATATCTATATGTTTCTGAGGTATAAAAATGATATCTAAGCCGAAATTCTGAGGAATGTGAAGAAAAGAAGGCCGAAATGCAAAGAAGGATAAATATTTTTGATGGTGCTTTCTAAGGTATGTTATTTTCAGGTCATCTCACCATTTTCGCTATAACTTTTTTATGTAATGATTTATATA
>ML777082.1:2422541-2466445 GCA_009831015.1 Picea engelmannii
TGTCATGGTTGATAAGAAGTAAATATGGATGAACTCCAAAGTGGTCCCCTTATGGTGAAAGCCCTCACGGGAAGACACTTTGTGGAGTAAGAGAACCCATGCTTAATTGTGGAATAATGAGATGAAGGAAAGTGAATTTTTCAAAGAAAATATCCTAGATGGATATTTCTTGTCATGTCATTTCCGGTGGTATGTGGAACATTGCATAATTCCTCACGGTTAGAGAGCTATGGCCATGAGAAGTTGGAGACCCCAGGTTTGGATAATGGACCCAAGTTTGTTTGATAGGTGACGGTATGAGTTTTGATATATTTTTAGATAATACTATTCTATATGGATAGTACATTTAATTTCATTTCTGCTAGTATGTAGAACGTCACATAACTCCTCACGGTTTGAGAGTTATGGCCTTACGAAGTTGGAGGACTCTCATATGTCATCTAGAAGCCCCAAAAGGTCAAAGTAGTCAAAGTGGTGTAAGAGATTTTAAAAGGAAAATAATAAAGTGAAGTGATGAGTGTATTATAATACAAAATAAATTATTTCAATAATAATTTTAATGGAGAAATTAGAAGTGGACCCAACCCTAAAATAAGGAAAGTGGGGCCAAGTGACCTAGAAGATGTTTTTAAGGAAGCTACTTGGAGAGTATAAATAAGAGGCAAGGCTCTCTCATTTGAAACACACTTGAGCAAATTGAATATCTATAGGTGTCTGAGGTATACAAATGATATCTAAGCCAAAATTCTAAGAAAAGTGAAGAAAAGAAGGCCAAAATGCAAGGAAGGATAAATTCTTTTGATGGTGCTTTCTAAGGTATGTTATTTTCAGGTCATCTCACCATTTTTGCTATAATTTTTTTTCTATAATTATTCAGATGCGGAAATTTCTATGCATGTGAGAAAACATATCCAAGTATCTATGGTTAAAAATTCAGCTTGTGTGTCGTTTCATTTTGGGAGTTACAATCTATGGAAAATAGGGTTTGTGGTCAGTCCTAAAACTAGTCAAAATCATGTGTTTCGAGTAAAAATGTCATAACTTCTTCATAACAGATCCAAATTACATATGACCCATTGTGTTGGTTAGGGTATAGTCTCTAGTATGTTTTTTTAACAATTTCTAATCATTTCATCAAATATGTTGTGTGGGGCACGCTCTACAAGGTGTCTCTCTAGAATAAGCCAGAATTCAGCAAGGTATGTCATTTTTGCTATAACTCCTTTTATGAGAGGTTCCAAGTAGTGCCACTTGGAGGAATTGCATAAAACACACTGAAGAAAATTTTATATCAGTTTCAGATATTTATACATTACAAGTTCAAAGTTATGATTACTTCAAGTTAGGGTTGTTGACTAATCCAAAACGAGGCATGTGAGACTAAAGAAAAGTTTGATGAAAATGCTAGTCTCTTGTTTTTAAAGTTAAGGAAGGTTTGTAGGAATGTGATCATATACACGGGTCTATTACAAAGCTACAAATCAGATTTGGATGATGAAATTGATGAGGGCTTTTGGTTGTGGCACATGTTGAGTACAAGGTTGAGACAAGTAGTTGATGAGTTGACGCATACATGAAGTGCATAGTTGATGATGTTGGTACATATTAATCATTCATAGTTGATGAGTAGTTGACACATGATTGGAACATACTTGGTACATGGTTGGATGCACTTTTTTATGGTACAGGTTGATTACAGGTTGGTGCATGGTTGATGCACTTGTTTATGGTACATGTTGATTACAGGTTGAGGTACAGGTTGATGCATGGTTGATGCATGGTTCAAATTGATTGGTACAGGTTTACAGTGGTATATCTCATAGTGATAGTGTGACAGTGGTTCCATCATTCTACTTCTACTTCAAGGTGGCAGGACAGGGCAAGGACAAGTGGTTGTAGCCACCTTCCGGTTGTAGTAGGAGAACATTGGGGATTGTAGCCTCCTTCTGGTTGTAGCCAGAGATTTGGGGAGTTGGAGCTTCCCTCAGGTTGTAGCCTGAGAAACTAGGGGGTTGGAGCCTCCTTCCAGTTGCAGCTGGAAAACAAAGGAAGTTGGTGCTTCCAATGAATGTAATTCTTCAAGACATATAAGAAAAAGCATTCTGTAGTTTTCTCCCGATTTGGGTTTCCACGTAAAACACTGGTGTACCGTGTATGTGTGTGATTGTTTATTTATTATTGCTCATTATTGGATAATAATTCTACATTGATATAACATTTGAAGAAAAAGGATTATAATTACGTTATTACTAATTCAACCCCCCTCTCAGTAATCCAACATATTCTTCACTCATTGTCATGCTATGTGAGAATGTCCTTTATAGTACTAATGGGTACATAAGCCAATATCTTAGAGTGCAGTACATAATCTTTGAAAATCTTTAATGATTTGACCAATGCATAAGCTTGTTTTTCCATGCTACTATATTTCAACTTAGCATATCTCAAGGCCTTGCAAAAAAAGGTTATGGGTTTCTCTTGATTTTCTTCATTTTTCTACAACAACACAACAACTATAGTATGAATTGATGAAAAATAGAAAATGAGGAATTATTTATCATAATTTGGGATGATCGGAACTGGAGACTCTCCCAAGGATTCCTTGATCTGTTGAAACAATTCTTTGGCTTCAACTGTACACTTGACTTCATGGTCCTTTTTCAACATGTTGGTAATGTGCCTCACCATTTCAAAAAAATTGGGGACAAACCTTCTCTGAAAGTTTATTTTACCTAGGAAATATTGTACTTCTTTCTTGTTCCTATGTTGAACGATTTGTTTTATTTCCTCCACCCTTTTTGAATCTATATTCACTCCTTTCTTGGATACTATATGACCAAGAATATTTCCTTCTTCCATAGAAAAATAAGACTTTTGGGGGTTCAAGGACAACCCAAATTTCCTACACTTCACAAAGGTTTGTCTTAAATTCTTGATGTGATCTTCATTTTTCTTGGATAATACAATCATGTCATCAAGATATATAATGATTAATTTGTCTCTCTCACCCACAAAAGTAATGTCCATGGCTCTTTGAAAATTTTCTCCTACATTTATCAGGCCAAAAGGAATTTTGTCATACATGAAAGTCCCCCATGATTTTTTGAAGGTTTTCTTCTCTTGGTCATCTAGGTGCATTGATATTTGGTTGTATCCTAAAAAAACATCCATCATGGATATCCTATTTCCCCCCACCACTTTCTGCAGTATATGATCCATCTTAGGTAGGGGATAGTTATCCTTCAATGAGAATTTATTCAAGTTCCTAAAGTCCACACATAGCCTTATTTACCCACTCTGCTTTCTCACTGGAGCTAAATTAGCTATCCATTCAGAGTACCTTAAGGGAATAATGATCTGGGAACCTAATAATTTCCTCATTTCTTTCTCAATGGTGGGGAAAATAAGAGGATTAACTTTCCTAAGTTTCTGCTTGAAATTATTAGTACTAGGTTTGAGGGGTATTTGATGTTGGATGATAGTGGTATCATAAGTTTTTAAGTCCTTGTATCTTCCTACAAAAAATTCCATGTAATCCTTGAACAAAAGCAAATATTTTTCCCTGTGATCAACATGAATAGTTTTGGAAAATTTAATATATTTAGGCTCTTTTTCAATGCCAATATTATATTCCTCAATGATATCATCCTTGGGAAGGACAATTGGTTTGACATATACATCATTTCTATCAAACAATTGTTCTAAAGGCATCAATCCTTTGGGAATGAAGTTATTCTTGAATTTCAAGACTTTATGCTCATCCATGTAATTGATAAATTCATGGATCTCTTCATCTTCCTCCCCGATCTCATGTTCAGTCTCTTCTTCATCATCTGAACCAATATGATTATTTCCAAATTCATCTATCACTTCCATGAACCTTTTTATTTTCTATTCATATTCAAGAACTTGCCAGTTTTTTTATATTTTCATGGATGGATGGTTTGTATCTCATCTCAATCTCATATTTAGCTTGAGGGGTGGCTGGTACTTTAAAGGTATTGGTCACAATTACTAAGGAATCATCTAACTAATTAAACTCTCTTAAAACAACAAAAATATTAGAAGCTTCATAAAAATTATCAATCATATCCCATACCTAGTCTTTGTACGCCCTCATTCTTGGATGCCTTTTTTGGTAGGAACCTTTTACTTGTTGCACAACTAGCTTTGAATCTCCAAATACCACCATCTTAGTAATTTTCATCTTCCTTGCTGCCTCCAAGATTACCATCAAGGATTCATATTATGATACATTATTTGTAGCCTGGAAATCTAGCTTGTAGGACAATTGTATCTCTTTTTTGGTGAGGAATATGAGCACTACACCAATCCTGACCCCTTCTTTTGAGTATGACCCATCAAAAAAAATAATCCATATACCATTTATTTCTTCAACAAGACTCTCGAGAGGATCTGTAAGAATTGAATTTTCATTGTACTCTTTATTTGCATATAGGATACAAAAAATTTGTTCTGCATCAGCAACATATATGGGATGATTCACATATTTTTTCTAGTCATTAACCACATAATAAAACATTGTCTCTGAGTACAACTTTCTGAGATTTCCTCTGAAAACTAGTACAATGGAATAAGACATATCCATATGAATAGTGCCTCCCAATTTTCATGCCCATGTTCCGGAAAAAAACATGCCATAGTTAGCTAGTATATCAACCACTACTATGTCCATCATAATGCTCTTAACATGAAGTTGGGCCAAGGTGACAACCATGTTGTTGAGCTCCAGTTTTGTCATATTTTCCGCCATACAAATACACTTATCATTACACCTTCTCCCCGCATTTTGTCACTAATATATCCCTAATTACACCATAAACCTCCATTATCTCTTGTTATTCATCCTATGTGGTTAATACACAATTTTCCATATTTTTAGTGATTAAAATAATGATTATACAATAGTTTGTCAATGATGGTTTAATCCTATGTTTCTACTTCCAAGAAGCATGTTCTGTACTGTTCATTTTCTGTTATATGCATTGTCCATGTTCCGGTACCTGTATTGTTCCTGTTCCGGTACCCGCATTGTAGGTCATCCGATATTCCAAGTCATCCGATACCAAAAGGTTCTACAGTAAACCAGTGCCTGGAAATTCATCCATTACCCACACTCCATGTCATCCAATACTCTGCAGTGATCTGGTACTACCTTTGTGTTCATCTGGTACCAACTCTTTGCCTCTTCCGGTACCAGCTTCAACTGGTACCGGATTGTGTCTATTCCAGTACTAGCTCCATCCAGTATTACCATTGCGTTGGTCTAGTACCCATAGTCATGGCTGTTTTCCTCTATTACTAAACCCTTGGCTACAAGATTATAGTACTAATTGTTCTAATCCGGTACCAACTGTTCTAATCTGGTACCAACTGTGTTAATCTGGTACTAGAAATAATTCAAAATTTTGGAAAGATTCTAGAGGAAAATCGGGTACATGGGTTTTGTCTAGAATGATGTTTTCATGCGGACATGTGAGAAATAATTCACCCATATCACACGTGTTGACCTCCATATCAGGGGGAATGATTCTGCTAAAATTATTGAAAAACTCAAACTGCCAACTTGCGCCTCGATTTTCGTGCAGATGGAATCAGAACTAGAAATTCTATGAAATGGGTTTTGTCTAGAATATGGAAAATTGAGTAAGGCGCTAGAAGTTTTTCAAAATTAGAATTGGTTTGGAAGATATGGGTGGGGGACTAACTTGAATCTGCCTAAATTGCAATAAAACCCAGATTTTTGAGGATTTTATCTAAAATTGTAAATTTGAAATCTGAGCATTGGGATTCGTTCTCATCCACTTCTCAATGATTTTTCATGTATAAATAAGCCTCATAGGGATATGAGAAATCCAATTATCATTATTGGACATTCATTGATAGTTAAGGTCAGAATGTTATTGTGACATTGATCTTTCCTTTTGTAATTTATGAATTTGATGAAATGAAAGAGTTATTTCTATTGTGCATGGTTCCAAGAATTCGAGTGATCTGATTTATTTCAAGCAACACTCACCACCTGGGAAGGGCCCCTCAGAGTGAGTAAGTGTTGCCATGTTTCATTTATTTAGTAGTTAGATTTTATTTCATTTACACTTTTTTTAATTTTTGTTCATGTGTAATTTGATTTTTTATAGATCATGATTGATTGTAATTTCAATTTCATTTTATGAATTCATGTTTAACAAACACTCATATTTCATTGTGTGTTTTATTATTTCATCTATAACCATTGATCACAGTCTATAACCATTGAGAAGTGTTTCCATGAAACAGAGTATGAGATTTTCATAGTTAATTAATGCAAAGATTTTCATAGTTAATTAATTAAACCATAATTTGCTCACACGATGATTTGATTATTCTCATTACACTTCAGCACATTGAGATTACAAGTTTGATTTCATTACTTTGAGGATTTTAAGTAAGCTGTTAGAACTTGGATTTCATAAAAAAAAACATAGAGCTCTCAATGAATTTGTGTCTTGGGCATTCTGAAATGCAAAATCAAGAAACAACCCTGATAAATATGAATTGAATGGGAATTATTATAGATCAGCCTAGAACACAAATTCTAGAACCAAATTTAATTTTTAATTTGCAAATTGGTTGTGCATTAAATAAGAGGCAAAATAATTGGGTTTAAGAAAAGAGAAACATTCTAGCATACTTATAAACAAAGAGGTATTTATTGCCAATAAATGAATTGATCATCATTTATATACACTGGAACAAATCAAAATTCTGAGAAGGAAACTTGATGGAGAGTTGACAATTAGTTTGACTGAGTTTTTAGAGTGATTGGGTATTATGATAAGTCATTATTTCAAGGGTGTGGTTGAAGAGTTAGTACTTTGTTTTACATATTATTTGATTGAGTACTCAGTTTGTATGAGTGGTTTGTCTTATGAGTTTAAATTACTAGCCTTCAGATTTCAAGTTCAGTTGATAAAACTTAGTAGTCTATTTTGGTTTGGTTTGAAAGTCAATTTGAGGGTACTCTGTTTACAACATATTTGGTTTCATTATAGATTTTGGGTACCAATTTGCATTATAATTTCTTTTATAAATTTCAGAAATTTAGTTGATTAAGTGAATCTTAGGTGTTGATTGAGTTTGATGATTTTGAGTTTCCCGCACTTAATTTTATTTCCCGTACCTTTGGATTCCTTTCAATTTACCTTCACATAGTTACAATCACCAATAGACAGATTAAAGGTCTAACTCGTCAGATATGGCCTTCTCGAGTTGGAATTCTTCCTAAGGTGTTAGTTTCTATTGTGAATTTGATTTTCGTTTGCTTGTTTCTTTTATTGCATTTAAGTGTGGATCCGCTATAGAAAATAATCATTGAAGGACAAAATACTTGAGTAAGCTACTCACGATTAATCACACGAACATCACCTCGAGTGCTTGAAAGACTGTGATCTAAACCTTTATAGCACTAAGTTATTCCTACGTCCCAGTGATGAATCCTTAGTGTTAATTTGCTGCAGTGTGGGTTTGAAGATTATTTTGTCAGCTTTAGATTAGGCTAGACTTGACTCTGATCCTGTGTTTCCCGCGCTTTCACCTCGAAGCTTACGAGCCCCAGTTGATAATTAAATGTGGGAATTAATAGTGCATATATTTAGCCCCAACATTTTAGCGTCGTTGTCGAGGAGGGGCTAAAGGGATTAGAGAATAGGTAGGTTTCTTTTATTTCTCCAAAGCCTTGATTGTTCCTTTCATGCAAGTGTGTTTCTTTTCATGCAAGTGTGTTTCTTTTCATGCAAGTGTGGTCTGATTTTAAGGATGACCTAAGGGTGGAGAGAAGACGATAAGACGTGAGGGAAGAACCCATGCATCCACTTTAGTGGGGTTACTCCAAAATTAGGTTGTCATCTTCCTTTTAGTAGTTAGAATTTGTGTTTTATTAGCATTAGCAATTTTTTTATATATATGAGAAGAGAAGCTAAATTCTATGAACAGATAACTTGGTGACAGTAGGATCCTAGTAGCATGGTGGCACTTCAAGTATATAATTGGTTTGCTTACATTTTCTTTTAGTTTGCTTCTTTTTATTTCCTTCGGATTTAAAAAATAATAATTTGGGCACTGTAAGAACCCCCCCTCTACACTAATCCATGTGTGAAGTAGGACCCATAAACCAAAAACAAGGACTCAAATATGATCAAGAGTTTGGAAGAACTCTCTCCATCCTAGCAGCAACTGGGATCTCAATCTCTGCCTCGCAAAAAGAACAAATATTGACAGCAGTCAAGAACCTATCCACCTCTCCAAAAGTGATATAAAAACAATATTTCCATAAGCTACATCCACAAGAAGATCTATAAGCCTCCTTTGATCATCCTTTCCAACCTCTAGAGGAGACTGAATAATCATTCAATGGAGAGAAACTGCTAGAACCTAAGATCGAGGAGTTCTTGACATGCATATTGCCAGATCTAGTATGCATCCAAGAGACAAATCATCCAAAAGAAGATGATTTGTGTGGCATGATAGAGGGAGACATGCAGAGTGATCTAAATGAGGAAGTGAACCAAGAACATCAAGATTTCATTGAACATTGGTTCCAGACGACAACAAGATTGAAGCACCACTCTCTTCTTCAACAACTCTCCACATCATCATCAAAGCAGTTGGTTCTTCATATTCTGGTATACATTAAAGATTATCTTTCAAACATGAGTATGAATGTATTTCTACACTTGTTACACACATGGTTACATTGGAAATATTCTTACACGTGAAATTTAATTTCTTGTTCTTAGATAGGATAGAGTAAAAGTTGCATGTTAGTTAACCTAGTTCTAAATAAATGCAACATTTTTCATGTTTCTTTTCAAATAAATGAAATGAGATGAAGATAATATTGGTGATCTAACATCAAAAACCAAAACAACTTAAGATATAGATTTCAGACTAATAATAATAACAGTTGCTCATAAGCCTAATCTTTAAAATATTATGGGGATTTAAAAAATCTTTAAGGTCTGCATAATGATGCCCATAGGTAACTTGTACATCCTAATTTCATATCAGAACTTGTTATTCAAGCATTCTTATCAAATAGTAGCAGGAGAGTGAATGAAAATTCTACTTGTGAGGGAACACAATCTTATATGGAGAAGATGAACTTGGGGACTAGAGACACCTTTAGGTCATTCTCTCATGGCCTCATCCACCACACATTAAGTAATTTTGACCATGATATGTCTTTCGACTAATCTCAATACATAAGTCTATTTTTCATACGAACAATCTTTTATGGGCAATCTATAAAATATCTTCCAACCCAATACCATCCCATCCTATAAAAAGGTTTTCAAAGATGCTCCCCTATTCACCCATGCGAAAGCAGTCTAAATTTTTTATCTTAAGGGTAAAGATTGGGACAAGAGCCTTTGATGGAAAATGGGTGTAAGAGGCTAACTCGTTGAGATACTGAACATGTCTGCTGGTAGCGGGTACTGGCATGTGGTATAACTAGGCAAACCCATCAGGGTACTGAACAGGCTTGTGGGAAATGGGGCATTCTGCCTAGGAAGGATATTTCTTAGATGTCAAAATTACCCCATCAAAGTACTGAATAGGCTTGCTGACAATGGGTTCTAATTTTGATGTCTTTCATTATGCCTAATCTATATTTGTCTGTATGAACAATATACTTGTGTAAATCGTTAAGAAGAAGCATTCATGGTTGAACAAAAGGCTAATGAACCTCATCTAATTTCCATTTGAGAATGTCCATAAGATGGTCTTAAGACCCCATCATTCATACCTAGGATGTCATTGTCCTAGAGGTGGGACCCATAAGTGCAGGAGTCTAATAAACTCAAATGCAAACTTTATCAATATCACTTGAATGGCATATATTCTTTGAGAAATTAAATAGGGATGACTGGTTTCCTATCGGTTTCTCATTTATTAAAGACCATGTATCTCCTCATTTTCTCTTGTTTAAGGAAAAGAGGAAAAATCCCCCATCATAATTTACATGGTTTCTTGAGCATACAACTGTTAATGATTGATGAAATCATATGTAATAAGTAAGTTAGAAATTTCCTGTATGCTTGTAATATTTTAAAATAAATTTCATTTCCAAATTTACAAGCATGAATAAATTTTAATTTTTGGTTGTTTCTTTAAGCATGGCATAAATGTATATTTATTCTCTCATAATAATAGTATTGGTTTAGTTCTCTTAGATTTTTCTGTTCCAGTACTGTTGGTACAGAAACTAGTAGGTTCCTGTACCAACAGTACATAAATTTAAATATTTTTTCAAGGGTAATTTTTGCAGGATATTTTCAGCAGCTCTCAGCTCTGGAATACTTCATTTCTCTCCTTTAGTCAACATGCATCGGTTCCACATAGTCCACATTCAACTTGCATAAATTTTCGGTGCTAATGAGAGTTTGCATGAGGACATGCAAACCAGCGGGTTTGGGGGAGAGAGAGACATAAGGAATCTCAGTAGATCAACATTCATCAACTCTCTCCTAGATATCCATTAGTTCATAGCCTTGATCCACTTCATCTTCAAATTTTAGCAGTCTACATCATGGTTTTGCAGACATTTCGTCTTGTTCTACATAGTTTACACTTCAACATGCATTAGAATTCAAAGCAAGGGTAACTTGAGGTAAAACTGGTACAAATATTTTTAATTTACTAAGAACTTAGAAAACATGATGCATAACCACTATTACCCACTCCACACTCTACTATGCATTATCACAACTACTCAGTAAACCCTCCATCTTCACTCCACTTGTCATAATGAACAATATACTTTGATGATAAGACCAAGTAATGAAAAGAAAATATGTGGTATACAAATACAAAGAAACATCTATAGTGTCTTCTCTTTGTACATCATAAAGCATTCTTAAACCATCTCAAAGAGGATGAATTCATTSTTTCCTATCCAAGCAAAGAACCACAAAGTAAATATTAGTCTTAAAATTAATGTCCAAGTTCATACAACCACCATCACCAACATTTTATAAACCATTATCCATATGCACACCATTCACCACCACTCTGATACCTCATCCACTGCTTGTCCTCCATTTTTATGATAATTTTGTTTCTCTATTTGAAATCAATCTGTGGTAGTTTCCAAAGTGTCATTTCACAAGAACCAACACTTACACAAAAGAAACAATGTCACATAAATATATAAGCAGAGTATCATAAGTTCTTCACCTTGTTTGCATGAGCACATGCAAATCCTTGGGTTTGGGGGTGTGTTGAGCTCCAATTTTTTCATATTTTCTGCCATACAAATACACTTATCATTACACCTTCTCCCCGCATTTTGTCACTAATATATCCCTAATTACACCATAAGCCTCCATTATCTCTTCTTATTCATCCTATGTGGTTAATACACAATTTTCCATATTTTTAGTGATTAAAATGATGATTATACAATAGTTTGTCAATGATGGTTTAATCCTATGTTTCTATGTCCAAGCAGCATGTTATGTATTGTTCAGGCTCTGGTATATGCATTGTCCATGTTCTGGTACCTGTATTGTTCCTATTTCGGTACCCGCATTGTAGGTCATCCGATATTCCAAGTCATCCAGTACCAGAAGGTTCTATAGTAAACAGGTGTCTGGAAAGTCATCCATTACCCACACTCCATGTCATCCAATACTCTGCAGTGATCCGGTACTACCTTTGTGTTCATCTGGTTCCATCTCTTTGCCTCTTCCGGTACCAGCTTCATCTGGTACTGGATTGCGCCTATTCTGGTACTAGCTCCATCCAGTATTACCATCACGTTGGTCTAATACCCATATTCATGACTGTGTTCATCTGGTACTAAACCCCTAGCTACAATATTCTAGTACTAATTTTTCTAATTCGGTACCAACTGTTCTAATCTGGTACCAACTGTGCTAATTCGGTACTAGAAATAATTCAAAATTTTGGAAAGCTTCTAGAGGAAAATTGGGTACATGGGTTTTGTCCAGAATGATGTTTTCATGCGGACATGTGAGATATAATTCACCCATATCACATGTGTGGATCTCAAGCTCAGGGGGAATGATTATGCTAAAATTATTGAAAAATTCAAACTGCCAACTTGGGCCTTGATTTTCATGCACATGGAATCGGATTTAGAAATTCTATGAAATGGGTTTTGTCTAGAATATGGAAAATTGAGTAAACTGTAGGCAGTTTTTCAAAATTAGAATTGGTTTGGAAGATATAGGTGGGGGACTAACTCGAATCTTCCCAAGTTGCAATAAAACCCAGATTTTTGAGGATTTTATCTAAAATTGTAAATTTGAAATCTAAGCATTGGGATTCGGTCTCATCCTCTTCTTAATGATTTTTCATGTATAAATAAGCCTCCTAGGGCTATGAGAAATCCAATTATCATTATGGGAAATTCATTGATAGTTAAGGTCATAATGCTATTGTGAGAGTGATCTTCCCTTTTGTAATTTTTGAATTTGATGAAATGAAAGAGTTATTGCTCCTGTGCATGGTTCCAATAATTTGAGTAATCTGATTTCTTTCAAGCAACACTCACCACATGGGAAGGGCCCGTTGGAGTGAGTAAGTGTTGCCATGTTTCATTTATTTAGTAGTTAGATTTTATTTCATTTACATTTTTTTTAATTTTTGTTCATGTGTAATTTGATTTTTTATAGATCATGATTGATTGTAATTTCAATTTCATTTTATGAATTCATGTTTAACAAACACTCAAATTTCAGTGTGTGTTATTGTTTCATCTATAACCATTGATCACAGTATATAACCATTGAGAAGTGTTTCCATGAAACAGAGTATGAGATTTTCATAGTTAATTAATGCAAAGATAAACCATAAGTTGCTCACACGATGATTTGATTATTCTCATTACACTTCAGCACATTGAGATTACAGGTTTGATTTCATTACTTTGAGGATTTTAAGTAAGCTGTTAGAACTCTGATTTCATAGAAAAAAACATAGAGATCTCAATGAATTTGTGTCTCGGGCATTCTGAAATGCAAAATCAAGAAACAACCCTGATAAATATGAATTGAATGGGAATGATTATAGATCAACCTAGAACACAAATTCCAAAACCAAATCTAATTTTTAATTTGCAAATTGGTTGTGCATTACATAAGAGGCAAAATAATTGGGTTTGAGAAAAGAGAAACATTCCAGCATACTTATAAACAGAGAAGTATTTATTGCCAATAAATGAATTGATCATCATTTATATACACTGGAACAAATCAAAATTCTGAGAAGGAAACTTGATGGAGAGTTGACAGTTAGTTTGATTGAGTTTTTAGAGTGATTGGGTATTATGATAAGTCATTATTTCAAGGGTGTGGTTGAAGAGTTAGTAATTTGTTTTACATATTATTTGATTGAGTACTCATTTTGTATGAGTGGTTTGTCTTACGAGTTTAAATTACTAGCCTTCAGATTTCAAGTTGAGTTGATAAATCTTAGTAGTCTATTTTGGTTTGGTTTGAAAGTCAATTTCAGGGTACTCTATTTACAACATATTTGGTTTCATTATAGATTTTGGGTACCAGTTTGCATTATAATTTCTTTTATAAATTTCAGAAATTTAGTTGATTAAGTGAATCTTAGGTGTTGATTGAGTTTGATGATTTTGAGTTTCCCGCACTTAATTTTATTTCCCGTACCTTTGGATTCCTTGCACTTTAACTTCACATATTTACAATCACCAATAGACAGATTAAAGGTCTAACTCGTGAGATATGGCCTTCCCGCATTGGAATTCTTCCTAAGGTGTTATTTTCTATTGTGAATTTCATTTCCATTTGCTTGTTTCTTTTATTGCATTTAAGTGTGGATCCACTATAGGAAATAATCATTGAAGGACAGAAGACTTGAGTAAGATACTCATGATTAATCACATGAACATCAACCCGAGTGCTTGAAAGACTGTGATCTAAACCTTTATAGCACTAAGTTATTCCTACGTCCCAGTGATGAATCCTTAGTGTTAATTTGCTGCAGTGTGGGTTTGAAGATTGTTTTTTCAGCTTTAGATTAGGCTAGACTAGGATCTAATCCTATGTTTCCCGTGCTTGTACCTCGAAGCTTACAAGCCCCGTTGATAATTAAATGTGGGAATTAATAGTGCATATATTTAGCCCCAACACATGTCCTAGATCATCCAATAACATTTCACCTTTATAGAATCAAAAGAATAGAGGTCATGATATGGCATGGTTATCTCCAACCCCAACTTTTCCATGACTATTTTGGGCATAAGGTTGTGTGATGCACCAGAATCCAACATACAATTGTGCAACATCTTATCATGAATATTTAAGGTTACATAGAAAGGTTCAACAAATTCCTCTTTGTCATCAATGTGAGGGCCAAAAATTATTGTTTGGAATTCATCTTGTACATTCAAAGTATCAGGAAGACTTGTTGACTTGTTGATCCCTTCCCCTACATAACTTTCTCAATTTGATTATGGGATGATGGGTTTTTATCCCGCACCACCAAAGGTACATGGATATTGATTTTAGAAAATTCATGTTCAATATTTAAAGGTGAAACTGATTCCTCAATTTCTTTAGTTTCTTTTTCTTTTTTCATAGGCTCCATAAATTCATTTTCCTTGGGAATGTCTAGAACATATTTATATTTATCTTTATCTTTGGACTAATTTGGACCAGCTTTCTTATCCTGAGGTTGACCAATTTATGAAGCAATTTCTTTCTGCTGAGGCCTGAGATCATACTTCTTATGCATCTTAGCATGTATTGCATCAACACAAATTCTTTACTAAGCTAAATAAATCTCCTTTGTTGGGTTGATTGCTAGGCACCAATATCCTAGGATTTAGAGACTCTTCATAGTCCTTTTGATTTAGATGTATGGAATCATTAGCATCTTGAAGAAGGTGGATTTCCTCTATTTATTCCACATATTCCTCATCCAATAATTCTTCCACAAGGTTCTTATCAATGTTGTTTTTTACAGGGGGATGAACAGGTTATTGTTCACTTATTCTCTCCCTTCTCATGCGTTGTGGATTAGGAGGTCTTCTGAATTGATTATGATTAGGATTCCTTATTCCTACCTCTTGGACAACTCTATTTGTATTTCTATGTTCTATCTCAAATCTTGAAATTTTGGTTGTCAAGTTCCTGATCAATTTGGACATTTCATCCATCTTTACTTCTTGGGAGTCTCTATTTGGATCAAAAGTATTGCAGTCTTCTCTGAACTTTTTATTTTCTTCTTGATCCTATCCTTGCTTCGCTTTTCCTTGTGCAATCATGTTTCCTTATATGTATATTTCATCTTCTTTCATCACAAGAAGGTTTTGGGATCTCCTTTCCCTCAACGCCATAGAAAATCAACATCAAATGCCCCATCATATGTGATTTTAGGTGTTGGTTGTGATGGATTTATATCTCTAGGAATATTGTTATAGAGCCTATTGGAACTTCTATTGAAATCATCGATAGTTTCATTGGCCCTTTTCTTGAGTGAGCCAAATTAATTTAGGTTGTATAGGCTATCCCTTTTCTCACCCCACTGTCTCATAAAGGAAACTTCTAGAGCTGGCCAACTATCAATTGAAGCAATGGGTATCTCTCTGAACCATTTTATAACATCTCCTTCCAAAGTTTGGACAAATAGCCTCATGAAGAAATCATCATGCTCTACAAATTGGTCATCTGTAAATTCATGGAAAGCAATCATATGCTCTTCAACTGAGCGAGTTTTATCCCCATCAAATGTTGGCAGATATTTCATGTAATTCTCGAGGTCATGGGTAATTTGGGGCATATTCAATGGGGAAAATATCATAGTGAACTAAGGATTTATAGGTAGTGGGGGAGGAGGTTAACTCACCCCAGGTCTTCCTCCACCTAACCTAGACATGATATTTTTTAAAATGATGTTATGGTATTAAAAGGACAGAGGAGCAACAAGGATTTTCAAGTATGGTATTAAGGAAGAACTGATTTCTTGGATAAATTATAAAGGGGGATTATGGATGTATATCAATGGTTATAGAGAAACTTTTGAAGAAGAAAGAGAATCTTCAGGTATATCAGTTAGATCTATAGATTTAGCATTTTTATGAACAACAAAAGGAGATATTTCTAGATAAGGGTTACATGAAAAAGAAGAAATCTAACGTTCTTTGATATTTTTCCAGGTCACAATATTTTCTAGATATGAATATACTAGAACCCGATTAGGATCAGGGTTACTTCTGGTTTATCTTTTGGTAGATTCCGTGTTTTCCTTCTGTGGACTCTCCAAGTGAAATGTTAACAGCCAAATTTTTGAGGATTGTCACCATCAAGGAGTAGAACTCACAATGTCATATCCCAGGGAAACATATCTTCAAATTTTTTCCCCGACAATGGCACCATTTTGGATGTTATCCCTTGGGATGTTCCATGATGTTATTGGAACGATGTCGAGGCACCCCAAGAGCTAAGAATCTAGATGAGTATTAAATCTATATTTGCAGTAAAGTAATTATGGAATATTTGGGAAGTTTTTCCTTCTCTCTTTCTTGGAATTATAGGACCTCAAACAATCTCATCTCAGATGAAAAATGTTTTCAACTCTCAGAGGAATATGTCTATGAGTGTTTCATACAATCAAGTTTTAAAGGAGAATGAAGTGGTAAATTAGAATAAGAACAAGATAAACATACAGGGAACTACTGAGAATGAATCCTGTAGCTTATGGAAAAAGAACAATGTGCTGAGAAATTAAGAATTCAACATCTCTAACATGTGCATACAGATTAATAAAAACATGTTTCAAATAGTTAACCTATTCGTACATTAAAACACATGGAGGTAACCTATGCATATCATTTAAATAAACAAAGAAATGACAAGAAATGGTCATAGATTAAGAGGAAATCACTTCTATTTCATAACTAGACATCTTACAATAACACTGAATATGGTGATTAGCCTACTGTCTGAGCTTTTATAAATCAAATCTGATACAAGAAAAAAAAATGGGAGGAAATTCTTTACAAGAACACAAACACTATAAGAAAATGAATTAAACATTGAAACATAACATAGGGGATGAATCTTTATTTTCCTACTGCATTTACCATATGTTTGTGCTCAAGGTATATATGTTTTGAGGCACTATGGCCTCAAAACATACATACAAGGAAATTTGGCCTAAAGTATTCTGACTCACTATCCTATATGTACATTACAACTGGGGTTCGACCTAGGGGGTATTACATTCCCTCCCCCTTATTTATGCACTATCCTCAATGCATTATATACACATGAAAAATAAAAAACTTCAAAATTATTCAAAATGATGTGGGTAATCCACTCACATAGCATCTTTGTGCTCCCAAGTTTCATCCTCAGGATTGTACCAGGTCCATTGTACCTTTACTATCCCTATGGATCAATTCTAGAGTTGTTTTACCTACCGATCTAATATCCCACTGACTGTACTCAGAAGTCTCCCTCTTTCTCCACCTGGATCACAGTCCAATCAATGACATGATTAGCATCGGGAACAGGGATAATTTTAACTATGGAAATTTATATTAAAATGTAGAAACCTGGGCTAATATTACTAGTCCTTAATATGCAAAATGTAAAATCTTTGGCGATAGTTTGATAAAAATACTCAAATTTATAAGGATTTTATACAGTTTCTATAAAATTTTGGCGATTTCTAAGGCAAAATAATTTTATTCTATGGAATTTAGGTGAATTGTTTTTAGAAAAAATGGAAATTGACGAATCGTTTTTTGGGAAAAACCATGGAAAATTAGCCCATTTACGAATATTAGCCCCTAAAATCATCTATGATTGGGAACCTACTTTTTAATAAAGGATACATGGAATACATTATGAATGCACATGGATTCACGTAGTGCAGGCATTTATGAAACAAGGCCAATCCTCTCTAAGATTTCAGATGGTCCACAATATCTCGTTGCAAGCTTTGAACAATTCCCTAGTTTCAAGGAAATACTCTTGGCGTTCACTTTCAAGAACGCATGGTCATCCTCTTTAAAATATTTGTGAGTTATGCCCCCATATGCATAGATTTTCTTCCTATCTTGGAAATCCTTTAAATTATGCCTAATATTCACCATTTGTTCCTCCATTTCTCTAAGCAATTGTGGCCCAACCACTACTCTATCAGTGGAATTGTCCCAACTCATGGGTGTGTTGCAATTTTTTCCATACAGTGCCTCAAATGGGCTCATATTTAAATATGGTTGATACCCATTATTATAAGAAAACTCTACCAAGTGAAGACAATCTTCCCATTTTTATGGTTTATCCATAACATACATCCTCAACATGTCTTCGATAACCTAGTTGACTATCTCTGTTTACCCATTTGACTTTGGATGATAAGTTGTGCTAAAGTTCATATTTGTTCCAAATCCTTTGAATAATCCCCTCCAAAAATTTGATGTAAACTTGGGATGTCTATCAGAAACAATTGTCTTAGACACACCCTGATGTTGAGAACTCGTAATATAATAAAATTACACTGACTGTCGATCAATAAACTAGTTGGTGGTTTCTGAGTTTCACCAAGATCCTGTAAAATTCTGTGTAGCCATACAATATGACATGTTCCTTCCCAAGATGATATGTATTATGCCTATACTGAAGAATTGGAAATTGTTGACTTCTTTTTGCAATTCCAAGATACTATTGTGAACACATATTCATTAAATAATCTGAAGTGGATGTTCTATCATCAATGTCACCTACAAAATCAACATCTGAATATCCAACAAGTGTAAAATTTTTGTTCCTTTTGTAGAGAAGACCAAAATATTTTGTACCTTGAATGTATCTTAGTACCCATTTTGTTCAATTCCAGTGGCTTTCCCTTGGTTCTTGCATAAACCTTGAAAGTATACTGACTGAATATGACAAATTTGGTCGAGTATTTTTCAAATAAATGAGACTTACAACCAATTTCATGTTCTTTGTGTTAGCACTAGAAGTCACCCTCAGATTGCATAGAAGGTAAGACCAGTACCCATAAGTTTATATAGTAAATGTAAATTATTTTTAGGTGGTCAAATGGAGAAGACTCAATGATAATAACATTCTAACTCAAAAATCTGGACTAGCATGCATAAGAAATTGAGTTCTTGGATTAACTTCAGTCAGTAATTTAGAGTAAAGATGAGTAGAAGGAAGACTTTGGTGAGAAACGTGTAGAGGTCTGCTATGGACATCGAGTCTTCAAGAATCCTAAGGAGGAAAAAATCAAACACAAGATCCTCTTGGATTCAAATTTCAAGGAAAATGAAAGAAATCATAAAAACACTATAATCAAACATTCATCATAATATAGTCACAACAATCCATGTGAATCAGTCATTCATGAACTCTCTCAGTATCAGAGGAAAATGAGATGGAGTAAGAGAAGATGATTTAGATTAATCAATAAGTCTCAAATAAAGTACATAACTAGAGAAACAATGTTCAAAATATTACAATAGTAAGGGAGCCTAGCTCAACCATTCAACCTTAAAAAAATATCAAAACTGAGCATATATAGTCAGAACTGCTGCAACCACCAGGAGCGTGATCAGACCACTTCATTTAAAGTTTTTCAGTCTGTTCTTTCTCTGTGATACTGTCCAGGGCTTCTCATGTCATACGCGATCTCTCCTCAGCTATGTGTTTTGCAGGAAAATCCATCCAGAAGGAAACTTCGGATTTCCAATATGCACTCAGGGCCATCCTCAACCTGTTTTCCATTTATGGGGTGAGATGAGGTCTCAACCACCACCCCCATTTCCATTAACTACCTTCATTGGGATCGGGACGAGGCCTGACACCCATGAATGTTCTAGGCGATGCCCACGACTTCTTCGAGTCAATCCCAATGCCTTGAGGCCATGCAAATATTCTTTTGTGACCAATACAAGAACTTGCAGCCTTTGGCACAGCTCCTCTCTATCACTACATCCTACATGCAACCTCAGGCCATAACTTGGTGCTCATATCCAAAGGCTCTTCGAGATTTCATCTTTCAAAAGTCTTCACTCCACTTGATTCCAAATATCTAGATGCCCGAACTTGTAAAATGGACTTATTCAGATCGGTGGTCAGACTTGCTTTGAATTTGATAGCCACAATTGCTTCCTCGAAAACCCCAATTGCCAGCTGCTCAATAGGCGCTTACCCTTCTTTATGTCCCCTCTTTCCATATAACCACGGGCTATGACCATGGACCCAATTCCTAGGCGCTTCGTGACTTTGTCACTTCGGGACTTCGGTGCTTTGGGACTTCAATGATTTTCTCAATTTAAAACACCCGAAGCTTATTTCCTCGAACACTTGGATCAACTGCCACTTGTCCCTTTAAATATCAATGGCTCGTGCTCTTTTCAGACCTTTTTCTCTAGCACTATACTTCATGAAACTTTAAGATTTTGAACAACCGCGAGCTGCTAATATGAAATCCACATGGAAATCTCACCGTTGAAAGTTGAACTTGCCTTTTTGCTTGATTCGGGTCCAGAACAAACCGCTCTGAGTGTCGTGCTTTGAGCTCACAGATTCGGCATGTGTAAACAAAGACTTGGATGACTAGATAGGGGCTTGGGAAAACAACAGGACAAGTGATTAAAACAAAAGGATATGTGTGCTCATCTTTATAGGAAAATAGAAAGGCTTCGGGCCGAGACTTTTTCAGGTAAGACATCAAGGAAAACCATATCTTTTAAACAAAAAGGGGTAAACAAAACCGAATTTACCAGTCGAAGGGAAAACTTTAAGACATTGCCCGCAAAAGAGAGAAATACAGGGAAAAGATACAGACTTAGGTATTCACAACAGACCAATATGACTCTTTACAACCCTATGTGATAACATTTGGCTTCACAGGGGATGGCATGCTCCCTACGAGCTGCCAATAATGTGTAGTTCTAGTGCCTTAGTTGTTGGGCTATGGAGTCTAGCTCAAAACTTTCACCGAAGAAAACAGGGAAATATGTACACTACTCTACTAAAAAATGAAAATAAACACATGGGTTGCAGAAGGAACTTATTTATGTACACTCCTATACTAACCAATTTTTACAAAGTGCTAGGTGAAAGAAAACTTCCACCATAGCCACCCAGACTACTCAGTAATGAAATTCTTCTCTTTTTTGTAAATAATCCATAAAAGGTAAGGGAAGTATGACAATACAAAGAAAACATGTATGGTTAAATTAGAAATACCTCCAAATGACGATAATATGAATAATTTTGCAGGTTCCAATGCTTTTGGAAAACACAACTCCATATACAACCCCACAGGGTCAAAACATTTATAATCAAGAAAGATCGACTGGTAATAAATTACCTCATGTACTTCATTATTTATCACCTATTGTTCAAGGTTCTTAGAGTGTATAGGTGGGTAGAGGACTCATGTGGGTCGGCTGATCTGAGGTGGTATTTTCTCATTTAAAGGTTTAAGACAGGATATGAACTACACATCTAGTTCCTCCATTTTTCCTTTGTCTGCTCTGAAAACATTTGTTAGCTGAGAGCAAGAAGTCTCTTCATGTGTATCCATGGATGGATCTTTCTCTCTATCATTCTGCTCTTGGTAGGATATTTCCCTTTCATAAGAATATTGGCATCCTATGCTTTCTTCTTCTGAATACTCTTCAGAGGTAGGTGAGCGCAAAACTCTTTTATTTTTATCCTCTCTTTCTCTCTCAATCATATCTTTATTGGACTCATCACACGAGGAACACTCTATCATCTGCAGAATGTGGAGTGCCAAATTTTTGCAACAGTCATCAAAAATAAGATGAGCCAGGTAAATATTCTCGTAATACGAATTAAAAACATCCTGAAAAGCCTCCAAAGAATGGATACTAGCAGCAGGGAGAGATAGACACCAATCAAGAGCATCTTCCTCTAAATAAATTTCAAACATCTTGATCCAGACATCCTTGTGAAAGAAGCCATGCTCGAGCATGCATACATGAAATTTTAATAAGTGCTTACTGGGATTGTCATGCTTTCTTCCTCTGAATCTCGAAATATATTCATCCCATTCATCTCTATCTGGAATTGGATGTGGATAACCAACTATGGCTAAGAAATTGAAAGGGGAAAATATTGGAACCAAGATAGTCGAGAGATGTGGCTCCTCCTTTTCTCCTTCATGGCTCTCTCTGGGATCAGATTCACAATCACCATAAACAGGAACCATGGAGAGGCTCTGCTCTTCGTCATATTCATTGGGATATCCATCAAAATTTGTTTGTTCTTGGTCAGTATCAAACATCACTTCTTCATCATAAGCAGGGTTGCCAAGAACCTCTGTTTCTAGGACCAAAATATCCTCTACATTTTCTTCATAAGAGCGGCGAGAAAAATCTTCCTCCAATTCCTCTATACTTGTAGAAAGTGATTGAATCAGCTCCTTTAGGGGATGTCCCTCATCCTCACAAGTTTCGCAAGAACGAACCATGTCTCGAACTTCATCTATATACTCCTCACAAGAGCTATGATAGATTAACTCAAAGGAATAATACCTTTGACAATGAGCATTGAAAGTTGCATGAAACCGTTCCAGGGAGGAGATGCTAGCAGGGGGCAAGGAGTGATACCACTCATGAGCATATATCGCTAATGATAACATGAACATATTCAATAATACATCCTCTTGATGTATCTCCCACTGATGCATTAGTTCATGAAACTCATGAAGATTCTTCGCAGGGTTGTCATCTTTACATTCTCTAAATATGGGCAAAAAATCTCCCCACTCATCGATAGTAGGAACAACATTTGGAAAACTAGGAACAACTGAGAAATTAAAAGGATCAAACCCATGATCTAAAATGGCTTCCATCTGAAAATATGACTTCTTAAAACTATGGAGTCGCCACTTGATTATTTAAACATGGAGTCACCAGGTGAATGATATGTAGTCTAAAAGTGTTTGGTCTTTGTTCACCATCAAAGACCAGATCTGGTCATTATCGCTCTCCCAGGGAGATTTTCAATCTGGGATAGCAGCTAAATCCTTCTCGAGAAATATTTCCTTTCTTGATAATATTCTTTGGGTCAACTTCAGATGTAGCTAGAGGCATCTACGGAGTAGACCTCGTGTGTCTTCTTTTAGGATCCACAACTGAAACAATGGAGTTTCCAGGTGCAAGTTGCAATCTTCAATGGTACTGATATCTGATGCACCTTTAGAATCATAATCTCTTTGTCGTTCTATCTCAAAGAAAAGTCTTCAATTCATTCCCCGAAAATGGTGCCAGAAATGTTAACACTAGAAGTCACCCTCAGATTGCATAGAAGGTAAACCCAGTACCCATCAATTTATATAGTAAATGTAAATGAGTTTTAGGTGGTAAAATGGAGAAGACTCAATGATAATAAAGTTCTAACTCATAAATTTGGACTAGCATGCACAAGAAATTGAGGTCTTGGATTAACTTCAATCAGTAAGTTGGAGTAAAGGTGAGTAGAAGGAATACTTTAGTGAGAAAGGTGTAGAGGTCTTCTATGGACATCAGGTCTAAAAGCATCCTAAGGAGGAAAAACTCAAACACAAGATCCTCTTGGATTCAAATTTCAAGGAAAATGAAAGAAATCATAACAACACTATAATCAAACATTCATCATAATAAAGTCACAACAATCCATGTGAATTAGTCATTCATGAACTCTCTCAGTATCAGAGGAAAATAAGATGGAGTAAGAGAAGCTGATTTAGATTAATCAAGAAGTCTCAAATCAAGTACATAACCAGAGAAACAATGTTCTTTGTCAAAATATTACAATAGTAAGGGATCCTAGCTCAACCATTCGACCTTAACAAAATATCAAAACTGAGCATATATACTTAGAACTGCTGCAACTACGAGGAGCATGATCAGACCACTGCATTTAAAATTTTCAGTCAGTGCCTGCTCTATCAAACTGTGTAGGCTTTCTCATGTCATACACGAGCTTGCATCAGTTATGTGTTTTGCAGGAAAATCTGTCAAGAAGGAAACTTTGGATTTCCAATCTACACTCACGACCGTCCTCAGCCGATTTTCCATTTTTGGGGATCGACGAGGTCTCAACCACCACCCCCATTTCCATTAACTACCTTCATCGAGATCAGGATGAGGCCTGACACCCATGAATGTTCCAGGCGGTGCCCACGACTTCATCGAGTCAATCCCAACACCTCAAGGCCATGGAGATCTTCTTTTGTGACCAATATGGGCACTTTCAACATTTGGCACAGATCCTCCCCATCGCTCCATCCTGCATGCAACCTCAGGCCATAAATTGGTGCTCATATCCAAAGGTTCTTTGGTATTTCATCTTTCAGGAGTCTTCACTCCACTTGATTCCAAATATCACGATGCTCGAACTTGTGAAATGGATTTATTTGGATCAACAATTGGACTTGATTTGAATTTGAAAGCCATGATTGCTTCCTCGAAAACCCCAATTGCCAGCCGCTCAATAGGTGATTACCCTTATTTATGGCCCTGCTTTCCATATGACCATGGGCCCAATTTCTGGGTGCTTCGTGACTTCAGTGCTTCGGGACTTCGACGCTTTTCTCAATTTAAAACTCCCAAAGCTTATTTCCTCGAACACTTGGATCAACTACCATCTGTCCCTTTAAATATCAATGAATCATGCTCTTTTCGGGCCTTTTTATCTGGCACTATACTTCATGCAACTTTAAGATTCTGAATGTCTGTGAGCCGCTAATCTAAACTCCACATGGAACTCCCACTGTTGAAAGTTGAACCTGCCTTTTTCCTTGATTCAGGTCTAGAACAGACTGCTATGAGTGTCACCCTTTGAGCCTGTGGTTGTGGCTTGTGTAAACAATGACTTGGAAAACTGGATAGGAGTTTGGGAAAACCATAGGGTGAGTGATTAAACAAAAGGAGATGGGTGCTCATGTTTAGATTAAAACAAAAAGGCTTCAGGCCAAGACTTTTTCATGTAAGACATCAAGGAAAACTAGGTCTTTTAAAGAAAGAGGGGTGAAAAAAACCGACTTTACCAGTTGAAGGGAAAACTTTAAGACACAGCTCACAAAAAAGAGAAAGAAAGGGAAAAGATATAGACTTAGGTATTCACAACAAACCCATACAAACCTTGACAACTCTATGTGATAACACTTTGTACTGTTTACCAATTCCCCCCCTTCAAATTTTGAAAGTTTCAATTTATGCTCCATGGGGGTAAGAGAAGGTTTACAATATTCCATGCCAAATTTTGTTTAACAGTTCATTGGCATACTTAGTTTGACTAAAGAAATTTGGTTTGGATGTCGAGATACTTCAACTCCAAGATAATAATGAAGTGTCCCTAAATCAATCATTTTGAACCCTACTTTAATTTCTTCCTTAACCTATTTGATGTGAGCTTCATTATTTCATGTTATGATTAAGTCATCAACATAGATTAAAAGTATCACCATGTGCTTATCTTTCATTCAAAAATACAATGTATCATCTGATTCACTTCGTGAAAAGCCACCTTTCGTAGGTACTCATCTATTTTTGCATACCAAGCTCAAGGATCTTATTTCAATCCATATAAATCCTTCACAAGTTTGCAAACTTTATGTTCTTGTACTTTAGCTTCAAACCCTTGTGGTTGTGTCATGAAAATATCTTCCTTTAGATCACCATTTAGGAAGGCACTTTTGACATACATTTGATGTAATTTCCAACCATTATGCACCACCAAATTGATAACCATTATGATAGTATTCCATTTAGCTGTGGGTGCAAAAGTTTCTTCATAATAAATTACTTCCTGTTGATCAAAACCTTTAGCAACAAGTCTTTCTTTGTACTTGTCAATTTTACAATTGGGCTTGTAATTTACTTGATAAACCCATTTACAACTGATGGGCTTTACATCATGTGGAATATCAACTAAGTTCCAAGTCCCATTTTCAAGTACTGAATCATATTCATTAATCATTGTTTTTTGCCACTCTTTATGTCCAACTGCTTCAGCAAAAGAAGTAGGTTCAGCGGAAGCATGAGTAAAAATTTATTCTTCTCTTGAAGATCCCCTAGTTCATGTTTTGTTCATTTCATCTGAATGAACATCTTTGAGAAGTTGTTCAGCCCACTTTAGATTCTTATGTTGAAGAGATTGAGGATCTGAATAACCATTATTATTTAAAAGAGGATTTTCAAAAAATGAGGCTCTTCTTTCATCTGAAATATTTGAGGTTGGAGAAGATTCTGTATCAAAAGAGTCTTTTGTAGTTTCATTATTAGATGAATCAAAATAACTTTTTGATTAAGAGACGTCTTCTAGAGAAACAAAGTCTTTTTCAAACCAAAATGTTTTCTTTGACTTGTTTAACTTACCTTTACTCTTAGTGTTTTTCTTCTTTAAATGACTAAGGAGATGATTAATCTCATCTAAATTGTTACTTTCAGTTTCATAAAAAATTACATCTCCATTGACAATGATTTTTCCATCTGAAAGCAATATATACCCTTTATTTTCATCAGAGTATCTAATGAAGGTACACTTCATACTTCGGTTTTCTAATTTATTCATATTTTTTTTAGGAACTTGTTGGAGCTAGAGGTCACCCCTGGATTGCTTGCAGGAGCAGAGCCCGATACCCATCAATTTAATGTCACAATTTGTTTTCTAAGAGGTGATCAAATGGAAGCAAACTCAGAACAGTATCGTCTCAACTCAGAAGCTGGGCCAATCATGCATGAATGAGTGAGGTCTTGATAAACTTCAAATAGTGAGTTGTAATAAGGGTGAGTAGGGGGAAGATTTCACAAGAAAGGTGCAAAGGCCTGCTATAAACATCAAGCTTCTAACAGACGATGAGAGCAGGCATCTAAAAACAAGATGTTCTTACTTCCAAACGCGGGGAACCAGAGAAACATAAATGCCACAATAAATCATTTACCATAACATAACTGTGTTAATTCATATGAAGCATTCGATCGTGAACTCTCCAGCATAACACGAAAAAAGAGATGAAAAAGGGAAATTGTTTGTCATAAACCAAGAAATCTCAAACACAGCTACATAAACAGGAAGCCAGAATGGTCACGAAAACTTTACATCGGGAGCTTAGCTCTACCATCGATAGATACAAAAATGGCGAAAACGCCTTCATATACTCAGAACAACAACAGCGGCAAAATCAAGATAATGCATTGAAAGCTTTGCGTCTGCATGGATTTCTGACAGTCAACCTCTGAAGGGTCGTGCAACTTAAGTCAGATGCAATCTAATTCTTTGACAGTTCCAACGGTGAATCGACATGAATTTAATTCATGGACGTGATTTCCCATTATGGTGGAGGCGATATCTAACCACCACCAACCGCTTCAATAACTGCTTCATCAGGATTGAGGATGGTCCAGCCAACTAGGCACCTTCAGGACGTGGAGAGCCTCCTGCGCCGCCACCTGGAATAACTAACTGGATCAAAGGATATGCGTGGAGGCCAGCACGGAAGGTGGGGGGGGGGTACGAGAATGGAGTGATAGGGCCGAGACTACGAGGACGTGAAAGAAGTGGTGAGGCGTGAGAAGGGTTATAGGGGAGACACATGGCAAAAGACGATAAGCGGAGGAGGCAGGAAAGTAGATGTGATGGACACATTTTAGTGGGAGGCTGATGTGGAGGGAAGGAGACATGGGGTAGGGGGTGAGTGGACGATGATACAGGGAAAGGGCCATCTGGAAACAAGAGTGGAGGAGGGCGGATGACACATGGCCGCAGGGGAATGCGGTTCTGGAGGATGACAAGACGGGAGAAGGGCCCACACGGGTTAAAGACAGGGTAGATGAGAGGGATGAGGCCGTCCATGAGCTGTTGATACGGGCTTCTCGATCGTGGTTGTTGAAAAGTTGCGTCCCTGATTCCAGACCCCCCCCTCCGCTTAAAGGTAGAAAGGCGGGGGGGGGTCCGGAATGGCCTTCATCGCCGTTGATCCAGGTGCACCGATCTGGACCATTGTAGAGGTGCGCCCCCGATTCTGGACCCCCCCACCCCCTGGCTTAAAGGTCGAAAGGAAGGGGGGTCCAAAATCCAATATGCGTCACTAATCAGAGCGCGCGGATCCCAACCGTTCAAAATTGATTCTCGTTTAACACAGACACATCGCGCCCCAAAACTTAGGACGAGTGGGTTTTAACCCATTCTTTTGTATTCTGACCCTCTTACAAGAAATATCGCTAACATTTGGCTCCATGTGGGATAGAGTCATCCCTGTGATGCTCTAAGAACTCTTTTGCAAATTCAGTGCCTTTGTTGTTGGGCTATGGAGTCATTTATTAGTCCGAAAAACAAAAATAGAAACAGTATTTACAAAACAAAACAAAAAGAGCCGATTGCGGCTCACAGAAAACATTTTTTTAAGAAATGCCCATTTACTGGGCCACTAAAAACTTCTTTGCCTTCCAGATCCTGCAACCTGTAAGTGTTGTTTGAAAATACTTCAAGGATCTTGAAAGGCCCGAACCAGAGGGCATCAAATTTACTGTGTTTTCCCTTTTCTTGCCTGCGTGCATCCCACTTGAGTACTAGGTCACCCTGTTTGAATTATTTCTTTCTGTTCTTCCTGTCAAAAGTCTGCTTGATCTTCTGCTGATGATTGTAGGCTCTGTCCCTGACTTGTTCTCTGATCTGTTGCACTTCCACCATCTGATGAATCCTTTTGAGCACATGGTTAGGCTCTCCCTCGAGGTCCTGGAGGAATTTGGCCACATATAAGGCGAGTTGAGTGGGGAAAACAACCTCTATTCCATAAACCAGTTGGAAAGGTGAGATGCCCAGCGATTTCTTTGTGGTCACCCGATCAGCCCAAAGAGCGAATTTGAGCTTTGAGTCCCAGGCCCTTTTATTGTCCTCTAGTAGCTTCTTGATAAGCTTGATTAGGATTTTTTTGGAGGACTCTGCCAGTCCGTTTCCTTGAGGATAGTAGGGAGTGGAGTGAATCAGTGCAATCTGGAACTGTTCACAGGATTTGACCAGAGGCTCAGACTGAAAGGGAGAGGCATTATAAGTAACAATTCTGCTGGGGCAACCAAATCTGGCTATGATATCTTCGAGGAAGCTGATGATCATTTTGTGAGAAGTGCTTCTGGTAAGGACAAATTCTATCCATTTGGTGAAGTAGTCGGTTGCAGTTAGAATCCATCTGTGCTGGCCACTTGAGGGAGGATGAATTTCTCCAATAAAGTCCAATCCCCACTGCTAAAAGGGTGTTGAGACTACCACAGGATTTAAGGGCGGGGATTTGAGCTGTTGCTTTCCTGAGAATTTCTGGCATTGGATGCAAGCTCTGATTTCTTTGCTGACATTAGGAAATAAGGTGGGCCAGTAATATCCAGCACGGAGGATCTTGTGAGCTGTGGTCTTCGAAAAATGATGACCCCCACAGAGACCGCTATGGAAGTCGAATATAACCTTATGGGCCTACTGTGGGTCCAAACATCTCAGTAATACCCCCAGAGGGTCTTTCCAATATAAGGTTTGGCCAATGACGTAATACCTAACAGCTTTGAGCTTCAAAGCTCTTCCCTTGCTTTTTTCCATATCATCAGGAGGCCTCAATTCCTACAGAAAATACAAGATATCCTTGTACCAGGCACAACTTGTTAATGGCACATCTCTTTGGGAACTCAAATCAGGTGATTAAGCTTGCTCGTTGATGATATTGATTCCCAAGGATCTGCAATTGGATTCAGCCAATAACTTGGCTAAACCCTGCCCCTTTATTAGCTTGGTGTGCTTAATCTCCAGATCAAATTCTAGGATCTTGGCGATCCATTTACCTCTCCTCCCATCTATGTCAGGATGTATAAGAATGTCCTTCATAGAGGTTGAAGGGACATACGCAATGATCCTTGAATGCAATACATAGACTCTGAAAGATTTGAGAGATTTTACCAAGGCATAAGCTTGCTTCTCCATGATTTCGTACCGGAGCTCTGAGTCTCTCAACGCCTTACTAAAGAAGGCAATAGGCTGTTCTTGCCCTTGATCATTTTTCTGCAACAGAATTGCTGCTACTGTATCACAGGAAGCAAAAGAAAATATCAGAAAGTCCTTGGAATAATCAGGACTGATAAGCACAGGTGCTTCAGTCAACGCCTTCTTTATATGGTCAAAATACTTCCTGGGTTCAGCAGTCCATCTCACTTCATTTCCTTTCCTGAGCATGGCTATGATGTGCTTCACCAACTCAGTGAAATTTGAGACAAATCTCCTCAGAAAATTGATCCTTCCCAACAATGCCTGAACCTGTTTCTTAGATATGGGAAGTGACAGGGCCTGAATTGCTTCTACCCTGTCGGGATCAATCCTTACCCCTTCTGCTGATACTATATGGCCTAATAGTTTTCCCTCCTACATAGTGAACAATGACTTCTTGGGGTTTAAAGATAGGCCATACCTCCGACACTTCAAGAAAACTCTTTTTAAGTGGCAGTAGTGCTCCTTATCAGTCTTGGAAAACACTGTTATGTCATCTAGGTAAATCACGACAAACTTATCCTTTTCCCCAATGAAGGCTATGTCCATCGCCCTCTGAAAAGTGGCTCCTGCATTCATCAGCCCAAATGGCATTTTGGCATACATGAATGTGCCCCAAGGAGTGGTGAAGGCTGTCTTTTCCCTATCTTCAGGCATGACTGATATCTGATTATAGCCAGAAAAGCCATCAATCATAGATATCCTAGATGCACTAGTGACCTTCTGCAATATATGTTCCATGTTGGGCAGGGGATAATTGTCCTTCCTTGAACTCCTGTTCAGGTTCCTGAAATTGACACAGAGTCTGATTTCTCCACTCTTCTTTCTCACTGGGAACAAATTGGCTACCCAATCAGAGTATCTCAAGGGGACAATGATTTGGGCATCTAGCAGCTTCTTCACCTCTCTCTCCATGACAGGTAGCAGCGTAGGATTTATTTGTCTCAGCTTCTGCTTGAATGGTCTAGCCTCCTCTTTCAGTGGGATCTTGTGCTCAATGACTGACATGTCATATGTCTTGAGGTCTTCGTAGGTCCATGCAAACATGTCGGCAAAATCCCTCAGCAACTCAGCATATCCGGCCCTCTGCTCCTTGGTCAAACTCCTTGATAGCTTGATAAACTTGGGCTCCTCTGGTGTGCCTATGTTGCACTCAGTTGTATCAGCATCATCACCTGAAACTCTCCCCCTTACTGCCACATCATTCCCATCGAACAATATTTATAATGGGATCAGACCTCTTGGTATGTGATTGCCTGATAGTTGAATAATCTGGTGGTTAGCAATTTCATTCATCAACTCCCCAGGGTGATTGTCATCTTCCGTGTCAGGGTCCTCATCTATGTGTAATGCAGAAAAGCCATCCACTGATTGGAGAAACTTTTCAATTTCCTGATCATCCTCAAATACCTTCCAATGCTTGACATTGTCCGGTACAGAGGGTTTGTATCTTATCTCGACATCAGGTTGGGCAGAGGGTAGCACATGAACTTCGAACAAACTAGCTGAAAAGGCTAGAAAGTCGGCTGGAGCATTCTCTTCCCTTGGAATGAAAGAGATGTTAAAAGCCAGGAAAGAATTATCAACTAGGTCCCATAGCTCGTTCCTGTAATTTTTGAGTCGAGGATGCTTAGCCTGATAAACATTTTTGACCTGCTGGACAATCAGTTCTGCATCTCCAAACATAGCCATCTCTCTTATTTCCATTTTTTGCGTAGCCCTTAATCCCAGAACCAGAGCTTCATACTCTTCCACATTGTTCGTGACTTCAAATTCCAGCCTGTATGACAGAGAGATGGTCTCTTGACAAGGGGACACGAACACTATCCTGGCACCTGCACCCATACTAGAGGAAGCTCCATCAAAGAACATCTTCCAAACAGAGGTGGTTGGAGGGGGTGTCAACTGATTAAGAATGGACTGCTTTCTGATCTGCAAAGAGGGTTTGGGAGTCTCAGTGAGCTGCAGTAAACTGGAGCCTAAATCATTGTCCAAGGCGTAGATGGGATTATTAGTGGGGTTTTCTTCATCACTGACAATGTAGGCTAGCTGGGCTTCTCTGTATAATCTCCTATGTTCCCCTGCAAACACTGTAATGGTGGCATACGTAAGATCCATATGAAAGGTTCCCCCCAGTCTCTTAATCCAAGATCTCAACAACAGCATGCCAAACTTGGGGGGGAGATCATCTACCACAATATCCATGACCATACTCTTCATGTGCATCTAAAACAGGGAAACTACCATGTCCTTGATGACTCCCAAACATTGTACCCTCCTGGATTCAAAGGAATAGAGGTCATGATAGGCTCTGGTGTCTTCTAATCCTAGCTCTTCCATGATGGATTTAGGCATGAGGTTGTGGGAGGCCCCTGAATCCATTAAGCAATTGTGCATCACTTTGTCATGTATGTTCAGGGAGGTGTAGAAGGGAGGGGATGAATCATCTCTGTCTTCTACCATGGGACCTAGGACAACTGAAGGCCTTTCATCTTGGAGGTTTATGAAGTATATGGAAGGGCTTGAGGCTTCAGATTTCAAGAGGTCATAGAAGCGTTTTTTGAATTCCCCATGTTTAATTAACTCGGTGAATGGCACAAGAATTCTGATCTTTTGGATCTCATGTTCAAAATTGAAAGAGGACATAGACTTTGGAATTTCTCTAATTTCAGGAACATGACTTTGGACAATGGGAGAAAGAGGTTGAGCTTTCTTACCTCTTTGAGCATCTGCTACTTCACTAGTAGGTTTCTTTGTTCTAGTGGATTGCTTAGGAACATCAGGTGTTGCTGCCCTTTTGTCAGACCTCAGGTTGTACCTGCCTCGACCGCCACTAGCTTTGTCTCACTTGCTCAATTCATTCAGTTGACCATCCATGAGAGACTCTTCATAAGAAGTCTGAGTGAGATGAGGGAAAGGAGGAGTGACTTATAAAGAGTGGATTTTAGGCTCATGCTCATCTGTTTCCCCTTCTTCATTAGCCACAAAATTGTTCTGAAAGGGAGCCTGAATTCTTTGGTCTTCTCTGTCTCTTCCTCTGTGCATAGTTGGGGGAGCAATATTATTTGGCCTTCTGAAACCCCCTTTATTTTCGGTGTTATGAGGGCCCTTATACATTTGCTTCCTTTCCACCTTCAATCTCTCCACCTCTTCTTTAAGGAAGTTCATTACTTGGGGCAGCTCATTTACTTGAGGGTGGGGCAATGATGGCCTGGAAGTTGAGGCTTCCGACTTTTCCTTTCTTCTGTCTGTGTCGGCCTGGTTTCTCAGCCTATCATCTGCCAATATGTTGGATTCCACTTCTATAGCTGCATCTTGCATCTGAGCTAAAGAGGTGGCTCTTCTTTCTCTTAATACAAGACAAAAATCAGGGTCAAATGCACTAGCATATGAAATTTGAGCAGAGGCTTCTGAAGGCTTTATCTCCGCAGGAATCTTGTTATACATCTTATTAAATCTTTTGGAGAAGTCAGAGACAGACTCTCCATCCATTTTCTTCAGATCCACAAACTCTGTCATGTAATATATATAATCCTTCCTGTCTCGCCACTGTCTCAGGAAAACATTATCCAGAGCCTCAATTCTAGGAATAGATCCTGGGGTCAGTCCTCTAAACCATTTCCTGACCTCACCCTCCAGGCTCTGGACAAAAACTCTCATCCAGACATCTTCGTTTTCAATGTTCAGGTTATCTGCATAACTGTAAAAATCATCCAAGTGATCCTCAACAGTTATGTCTCCTTCCCCACTAAACTTGGGCATGTACTTCAAGTAGTCTCCAGCAGGGAGAGGATTCATAGGATGAGGTAGGATTAAAGGAGCATATCTAGCAGCAACTATGGCGTCCATTCTGGTCGGAGGGGGATTAGCATTAGCCATAGGAATAGTAGGTAGAGGAGAAATTGGAGGAGAAGGAGTATGGATGGGAGATGTCGGAAAAGAGGTTCTTGGAGGAGACAACGGAGGAAACAGAGAGAGGGCCAAGGGACCTGAGTGTGCAGATACTTCTCTATGCACAGTAGAAGCAACAAAAGGAGGGGTGGTGAAACCTTCAGAAGCTTGAGGTCTGTGATGGGGAGGCGCAGCTTCCAGGGAAGGGGGAGTGACAAGGATCTCTCCCTCTGATACCAGACTAGGAGGAGAAAACTTAGCAGGAACACTCCCGAAATTCAGAAGATGGGAAACCTCAGAGGAAGCACGACTAGGAAGCTGAGAATAAGACAATGGAGTTCTCATAGAAGGGGAAGGCGCATTACTTATTTCGACGATGGAAACTTGTTTCACATAGCTATTTCCCTTTCTGCGCACCACTTCCGCGTCAGCTTCTGGTGTAGCTAAAGGCAGGTGTGGATTATACCTCGTGTGTCTGCCTCTCGAAGCCACAGTTGATAGAGCAGGTTCTCCCCAATGGAGTCGTCACAGTGGAGTCGCCAGGTGCACAGTAGCAATCTTCAAGTTTTGATATCTGATGCACCTTCAAAATTAGTTTATCTTTGTCGTTCAATCCCGGGGAAAATATTCAACTTCGTCCCTGGCAACGGCGCCAGAAATGTTGGCGCCAGAGGTCACCCCTGGATTGCTTGCAGGAGAAGAGCCCGACGCCCATCAGTTTAATGTCACGATTTGTTTTCTAAGAGGTGATCAAATGGAAGAAAACTCTGAATAGTATCGTCTCAACTCAGAAGCTGGGCCAGGCATGCATGAATGAGTGAGGTCTTGATAAACTTCAAACAGTGAGTTGTAATAAGGGTGAGTAGGGGGAAGATTTCACAAGAAAGGTGCAAAGGCCTGCTATAAGCATCAAGCTTCTAACAGACGATGAGAGTAGGCATCTAGAAACAAGATCTTCTTACTTCCAAATGCGGGGAACCAGAGAAACATAAATGCCACAATAAATCATTTACCATAACATAACTGTGTTAATTCATACGAAGCATTCGATCATGACCTCTCCAGCATAAGACGAAAACAGAGATGAAAAAGGGAAACTGTTTTTCATAAACCAAGAAATATCAAACACAGCTACATAACCAAGAAGCCAGAATGGTCACGAAAACTTTACAGTCGGGAGCTTAGCTCTACCATCAGTAGATACAAAAATGGCGAAAACGCCTTCATATACTCAGAACAACAATAGCGGAAAAATCAAGATACTGCATTGAAAGCTTTGCATCTGCATGGCTTTCTGACAGTCAACCTCTGAAGGGTCATGCAGCTTAAGTCAGACACAATCTAATTCTTTGACAGTTCCGACGGTGAATCGACGTGCCTTTAATTCATGGCCATGCTTTCCCATTATGGCGGAGGCGATATCTAACCACCACCAACCGCTTCAATAAATGCTTCATCGGGATTGAGGATGGTCCGGCCAACTAGGCACCTTCGGGACATGGAGATCCTCCTGCGTCGCCACCTGGAATAACTGACTGGCTCAAAGGATATGCGTGGAGGCCAGCACAGAAGGTGGGGGGGGTACGGGAATGGAGTGATGGGGCCGAGACTGCGAGGACGCGAAAGAAGTGGTGATGCGTGAGAAGGGTTATAGGGGAGACACATGGAAAAAGACGATAAGAGGAGGAGGCAGGAAAGCAGATGTGATGGACACATTTTAGTGGGAGGCTGACGTGGAGGGAAGGAGACACGGGGTAGGTGGTGAGTGGACGATGATACAGGGAAAGGGCCATCTGGAAACAAGAGTGGAGGAGGGTGGATGACACATGGCGGCAGGGGAAGGCGGTTCTGGAGGATGACAAGACAGGAGAAGGGCCCACACGGGTTAAAGAAAGGGTAGATGAGAGGGATGAGGTCGTCCATGAGCCATTGATACGGGCTTCTCGATTGTGGCCATTGAAAATTTGCGTCCCTGATTCCGAACCCCCCCCCTCCGCTTAAAGGTAGAAAGGCGGGGGGGGGGTCCGGAATGGCCTTCATCGCCGTTGATCCGGGCACGCCGATCTGGACCGTTGGAGAGGTGCACCCCCGATTCCGGACCCCCCTGGCTTAAAGGTCGAAAGGAAGGGGGGTCCGTAATCAAATATGCATCGTTGATCAGAGCACGCGGATCCCAGCCATTAAAAATTGATTCTCGTTTAACACAAACACATCGCACCCCAAAACTTAGGACAAGTGGGTTTTAACCCATTCTTTTGTATTCTGACCCTCTTACAAGAAATATTGCTAACATTTGGCTCCATGGGGAATAGAGTCATCCCTGTGATGCTCTAAGAACTCTTTTGCAGATTCAGTGCCTTTGTTGTTGGGCTATGGATTCATTTATTAGTCCAAAAAACAAAAATAGAAACAGTATTTACAAAACAAAACAAAAAGAGTCGATTGCGGCTCACAGAAAACATTTTTTTAAGAAATGCCCATTTACTGGGCCACTAAAAACTTCTTTGCCTTCCAGATCCTGCATCCTGTAAGTGTTGTTTGAAAATACTTCAAGGATATTGAAAGGCCTGAACCAGAGGGCATCAAATTTAATGTGTTTGCCCTTTTCTTGCCTGGGTGCATCCCACTTGAGTACCAGGTCACCCTGTTTGAATTCTTTCTTTCTGTTCTTCATGTCAAAATCCTGCTTGATCTTCTGTTTATGATTGTAGGCTCTGTCCCTGACCTATTCTCTGATCTGTTGCACTTCCACCATCTGATGAATCCTTCTGAGCACATGGTTAGGCTCTCCCTCGAGGTCCTGGAGGAATTTGGCCACATATAAGGCGAGTTGATTGGAGAAAACAACCTCTATTCCATAAACCAGTTGGAAAGGTGAGATGCCCAGCGATTTCTTTGTGGTCACCCGATCAGCCCAAAGAGCGAATTTGAGCTTTGAGTCCCAGGCCCTTTTATTGTCCTCTAGTAGCTTCTTGATAAGCTTGATAAGGATTTTATTGGAGGACTCTGCCAGTCCGTTTCCTTGAAGATAGTAGGGAGTGGAGTGAATCAGTGAAATCTGGAACTATTCAYAGAATTTGACAAGAGGCTCAGACTGAAAGGGAGAGRCATTATCAGTAACGATTCTGCTATGGCAACCAAATCTGGCTATGATATCTTCGAGGAAGATGATGATCATTTTGTGAGAAGTGCTTATGGTAGGGATAGCTTCTATCCATTTGGTGAAGTATTCAGTTGCAGTCAGAATCCATCTGTGTTGGCCACTTGAGGGAGGATGAATTTCTCCAATAAAGTCCAATCCCCACTGCTGAAAGGGTGTTGAGACTACCACAGGCTTTAAGGGTAGGGATTTGAGCTACTGCTTTCCTGAGAATTTCTAGCATTAGATGCAAGCTCTGATTTCTTTGCAGACATCAAGAAATAAGGCGGGCCATTAATATCCAGCACGGAGGATCTTGTGAGATGTGGTCTTCCAAAAATGATGACCCCCACAGAGACCGCTATGGAAGTCAAATATAACCTTCTGGGCCTGCTGTGGGTCCAGATATCTCAGTAATACCCCCAGAGGGTCTTTCCAATATAAGGTTTGGCCAATGAGGCAATACCTGACAGCTTTGAGCTTCAAATCTCTTCCCTTGCTTTTTTCCATTCCATCAGGAGGCCTCAATTCCTGCAAAAAATACAAGATATCCTTGTACCAGGCACAATTTGCTAATGGCACAGATCTTTGGGAAGTCCAATCGGATGATTCATCTTGCTCGTTGATGAGATTGATTCCCAAGGCTCTGCAATTGGATTCAGCCAGCAACTTGGCTAAACCCTGCCCCTTTATTAGGTTGGTGTGCTTAATCTCCAGATCAAATTCTAGGATCTTGGCGATCCATTTACCTCTCCTCCCATCTATGTCATGTTGTATAAGAATGTCCTTCACATAGGTTGAAGGGACATACGCAATGATCCTTGAATGCAATACATAGACTCTGAAAGCTTTGAGAGCTTTTACCAAGGCATAAGCCTGGTTCTCCATGATTTCGTACCAGAGCTCTGAGTCTCTCAGCGCCTTACTAAAGAAGGAAATAGGTTGTTCTTGCCCTTGATCATTTTTCTGCAACAGAACTGCTGCTACTGTATCACATGAAGAAAAAGAAAATATCAGAAAGTCTTTGGAATAATCAGGACTGATAAGCACAGGTGCTTCAGTCAACACCTTCTTTATTTGGTCAAAAGACTTCCTGGGTTCAGCAGTCCATCTCACTTCATTTCCTTTCCTGAGCATGGTTGTGATGTGCTTCACCAACTCAGGGAAATTTGAGACAAATCTCCTCAGAAAATTGATCCTTCCCAAGAATGCCTGAACCTCTTTCTTAGATCTGGGAAGTTGCAGGGCCTGAATTGCTTCTACCCTGTCGGGATCAATCCTTACCCCTTCTGCTGATACTATATGGCCTAATAGTTTTCCCTCCTGCATAGCGAACAATGAATTCTTGGGGTTTAAAGATAGGCCATACCTCCGACACTTCAGGAAAACTGTTTTTAAGTGGAAGCAGTGCTCCTTATCAGTCTTGGAAAAGACTGTTATGTCATCTAGGTAAATCACCACAAACTTATCTGTTTCTCCAATGAAGGCTATGTCCATGGCCCGCTGAAAAGTGGCTACTGCATTCATCAGCCCAAATGGCATTTTGGCATACATGAATGTTCCCCAAGGAGTGGTGAAGGTTGTCTTTTCCCTATCTTCAGGCATGACTGATATCTGATTATAGCCAGAAAATCCATCAATCATAGACATCCTAGATGCACCAGTGACCTTCTGCAATATATGTTCCATGTTGGGCAGGGGATAATTGTCCTTCCTTGAACCCCTGTTCAGGTTCTTGAAATCGACACAGAGTCTGATTTCTCCACTCTTCTTTCTCACTGGGACCAAATTGGCTACCCAGTTAGAGTATCTCAAGGGGACAATGATTTGGGCATCTAGCAGCTTCTTCACCTCTCTCTCCATGACAGGTAGCAGCGTAGGATTTATTTGTCTCATATTCTGCTTGAATGGTCTAGCCTCCTCTTTCAGTGGGATATTATGCTCAATGACTGACGTGTCATATGTCTTGAGGTCTTCGTAGGTCCATGCAAGCACGTCGGAAAACTCCCTCAGCAGCTCAACATATCCGACCCTCTGCTCCTTGGTCAAACTCCTTGTCAGCTTGACAAACTTGGGCTCCTCTGGTGTGCCTATGTTGCACTCAGTCGTATCAACATCATTACCCGAAACTCTCCCCCTTACTGCCACATCATTCCCATCGAACAATCTTTCTAATGGGATCATACCTCTTGGTATGTGATTTCTTGGTAGTTGAATAATCTAGTGGTTAGCAATTTCATTCATCAACTCCCCAGGGTGATTGTCATCTTCCGTGTCAGGGTCCTCATCTATGTGTAATGCAGAAAATTCATCCACTGATTGGAGAAACTTTTCAATTTCCTGATCATCCTCAAATACCTTCCAATGCTTGACATTGTCCAGTACAGAGGGTCTATATCTTATCTCGACATCAGGTTGGGCAGAGGGTAGCGCAGGAACTTCGAACAAACTAGCTGAAAAGGCTAGAAAGTCGGCTGGAGCATTCTCTTCCCTTGGAATGAAAGAGATGTTAAAAGCCAGGAAAGAATTATCAACTAGGTCCCATACCTCATTCCTGTAATTTTTGAGTCGAGGATGCTTAGCCTGATAAATATTTTTGACCTGCTGGACAATCAGTTCTGCATCTCCAAACACAGTCATCTCTCTTATTTCCATTTGTTGCACAACCCTTAATCCCAGAACCAGATCTTCATACTCTGCCACATTGTTGGTGACTTCAAATTCCAGCCTCTATGACAGAGAGATGGTCTCTTGACAAGGGGACACGAACACTATCCCGACACCTGCACCCATACTAGAGGAAGCTCCATCAAAGAACATCTTCCAAACAGAGGTGGTTGGAGGGGGTGTCTTCTGATTAAGAACAGACTACTTTCTGATCTACAAAGGGGGTTCGGGAGTCTCAGTGAGTTGTAGTAAACTAGAGCCTAAATCAGTGTCCAAGGCATAGATGGGATGATTGGTGGGGTTTGCTTCATCACTGACAATGTAGGCTAGCTGGGCTTCTCTGTATAATCTCCTATGTTCCCCTCCAAACACCGGAATGGTGGCATATGTAAGATCCATCTGCAAGGTTCCCCCCAGTCTCTTAATCCAAGATCTCGACAACAGCATGGAAAACTTGGGGGGGATGTCAACTACCACAATATCCATGACCATACTCTTCATGGGAAGCTGAAACAGGGAAACTACCATGTCCTTGATGACTCCCAAACATTGTACCCTCCTGGAGTCAAAGGAATAGAGGTCATGATAGGCTCTGGTGACTTCTAATCCTAGCTCTTCCATGATGGCTTTAGGCATGAGGTTGTGGGAGGCCCCTGAATCCATTAAGCAATTGTGCAGCACTTTGTCATGTATGTTCAGGGAGGTGTAGAAGGGAGGCGATGAATCATCTCTGTCTTCTACCATGGGACCTAGGACAACTGCAGGCCTTTCATCTTGGAGGTTTATGAAGTCTGTGGAAGGGCTTGAGGCTTCAGATTTCAAGAGGTCATAGAAGCATTTTTTGAATTCCCCATGTTTAATTAACTCGGTGAATGGCACAAGAATTCTGATCTTTTTGATCTCATGTTCGAAATTGAAAGAGGACATAGACTTTGGAATTTCTCTAATTTCAGGAACATGACTTTGGACAATGGGAGAAAGAGGTTGAGCTTTCATACCCCTTTGATCATCTGCTACTTCACTAGTAGGTTTCTCTGTTCTAGTGGATTGCTCAGGAACATCAGGTGTTGCTGCCCTTTTGTCAGACCTCGGGTTGTACCTGCCTCGACCGCCACTAGCTTTGTCTCCCTTGCAAAATTCATTCAGTTGATCATCCATGAGAGACTCTTCATAAGCAGTCTGAGTGAGATGAGGGAAAGGAGGAGTGACTTCTAAAGAGTGGATTTTAGGCTTAGGCTCATCTGTTTCCCCTTCTTCATCAGCCACAAAATTGTTCTGAAAGGGAGCCTGAATTCTTTGGTCTTCTTTGTCTCTTCCTCTGTGCATAGTCGGGGGAGAAATATTATTTGGCCTTCTGAAAACCCCTTTATTTTCGGTGTTCTGAGGGCCCTTATACATTTTCTTCCTTTCCACCTTCAATCTCTCCACCTCTTCTTTAAAGAAGTTCATTACTTGGGTCAGCTCATTTACTTGAGGGTGGGGCAATGATGGGCTGGAAGTTGAGGCTTCCGACTTTTCCTTTCTTCTGTATGTGTCGGCCTAGTTTCTCAGCCTGTCAGCTGCCAATATGTTGGATTCCACTTCTATAGCTGCATCTTGCATCTGAGCTAAAGAGGTGGATCTTCTTTCTCTTAATACGAGACAGAAATTAGGGTCAAATGCACTAGCATATGAAATTTGAGCAGAGGCTTCTGAAGGATTTATCTCCGTAGGAATCTTGTTATACATCTTATTAAATCTTTTGGAGAAGTCAGAGACAAAATCTCCATCCATTTTCTTCAGAGCCCCAAACTCTGTCATGTAATATATATAATCCTTCCTGTCTCCCCACTGTCTCAGCAAAACATTATCTAGAGCCTCAATTCCAGCAATAGATCCTGGGGTCAGTCCTCTAAACCATTTCCTGACCTCACCCTCTAGGCTCTGGACAAAAACTCTCATCCAAACATCTTCGTTTTCAATGTTCAGGTTATCTGCATAACTGTAAAAAGCAGCCAAGTGCTCCTCAGCAGTTATGTCTCCTTCCCCACTAAACTTGGACATGCACTTCAAATAGTCTCTAGCAGGGAGAGGACTCATAGGATGAGGTAGGATTAAAGGAGCATATCTAGCAGCAACTATGGCATCCATTCTGGTCGTAGGGGGATTAGCACCAGCCAGAGGAATAGTAGGTAGAGGAGAACTCAGAGGAGAAGGCGTATGGACGGGAGATGTCGGAAAAGAGGTTCTTGGAGGAGACAACGGAGGAAACAGAGAGAGGGCCAAGGGACCTAAGTGTTCAGATACTTCTCTCTGCACAGTAAAAGAAACAAAAGGAGGGGTGGTGAAACCTTCAGAAGCTTGAGGTTTGTGATGGGGAGGCACAGCTTCCAGGGAAGGGGGATTGACAAGGATATCTCCCTCTGATACCAGACCAGGAGGAGAAAACTCAGCAGGAACACTCCCGAAATTCAGAAGACGGGAAACCTCAGAGGAAGGACGACTAGGAAGATGAGAATAAGACAATGGAGTTCTCATAGAAGGGGAAGGCGCATTACCTGTTTCGACGATGGAAACTTCTTTCGCAGAGCTCTTTCCCTTTCTACGCAACACTTCCGCATCAGCTTCTGGTGTAGCTAAAGGCAGGTGCGGATTACACCTCATGTGTCTGCCTCTCGAAGCCACAGTTGATAGAGCAGGTTCTCCCCAGCGGAGTCATCACAGTGGAGTCGCCAGGTGCACAGTAGAAATATTCAAGTTCTGATATCTGATACACCTTCAGAATCAGTTAATCTTTGTCGTTCAATCCCGGGGAAAATATTCAATTTCGTCCTTGGCAACGACACCAGAAATGTTGGAGCCGGAGGTCACCCCTGGATTGCTTGCAGGAGCAGATCCCAACACACATTAGTTTAATGTCACGATTTGTTTTCTAAGAGGTGATCAAATGGAAGGAAACTCAGAACAATATCGTATCAACTCAGAAGCTAGGCCAGGCATGCATGAATGAGTGAGGTCTTGATAAACTTCAAACAGTGAGTTGTAATAAGGGTGAGTAGGGGGAATATTTCACAAGAAAGGTGCAAAGGCCTGCTATAAGCATCAAGATTCTAACAGACGATGAGAGCAGGCATTTGAAAACAAGATCTTCTTACATCCAAACGCGGGGAACCAGAGAAACATAAATGCCACAATAAATCATTTACCATAACATAACTGTGTTAATTCATACGAAGCATTTGATCATGAACTCTCCAGCATAAGACGAAAACAGAGATGAAAAAGGGAAACTGTTTGTCATAAACCAAGAAATATCAAACACAGCTACATAACCAGGAAACCAAAATGGTCATGAAAACTTTAGAGCCGGGAGCTTAGCTCTACCATCGATAGATACAAAAATGGTGAAAATGCCTTCATATACTCAGAACAACAATAGCGACAAAATCAAGATACTGCATTGAAAGCTTTGTGTCTGCATGGCTTTTTAACATTCAACCTCTGAAGGGTCGTGTAGCTTAAGTCAGACACAATCTAATTCTTTGACAGTTCCAACGGTGAATCGACATGCCTTTAATTCATTGCCGTGCTTTCCCATTATGGCGGAGGCGATATCTAACCACCACCAACCGCTTCAATAACTGCTTCATCGGGATTGAGGATGGTCCGGCCAACTAGGGACCTTTGGGATGTGGAGAGCCTCCTGCACTGCCACCTAGAATAACTGACTGGATCAAAGGATATGCGTGGAGGCCATCACAGAAGGTTGGGGGGGTACGGGAATGGAGTGATGGGGCCGAGACTGCGAGGATGCGAAAGAAGTGGCGAGGCGTGAGAAGGGTTACAGGGGAGACACATGGAAAAAGATGATAAGCGGAGGAGGTAGGAAAGTAGATGTGATGGACACCTTTTAGTGGGAGGCTGACATGGAGGGAAGGAGACACGGGGTAGGTGGTGATTGGACGATGATATAGGGAAAGGGCCATCTGGAAACAAGAGTGGATGAGGGCGGATGACACATGGCGGCAGGGGAAGGCGGTTCTGGAGGATGACAAGATAGGAGAAGGATCCACACAGGTTAAGGACAGGGTAGATGAGAGGGATGAGGCCGTCCATGAGCCATTGATATGGGATTCTCGATCGTGGTCGTTGAAAAGTTGCGTCCCTGATTCTGG